>JANJGN010001289.1:0-162551 GCA_026770705.1 Isurus oxyrinchus | reverse complement strand
GGGCAAAGTGTCACACAAACTGCACCGACTGCAGAGCAAAGTGACACATAAACTGCACTGAGTGCAAGGGAAAGTTTCACACAAACTGCACCGACTGCAGGGCAAAGTGTCACACAAACTGCACCGACTGCAGGGGAAAGCGTCACACCAAACTGCACCGACTGCAGGGGATAGCGTCACACAAACTGCACCGACTGCAGGGCAAAGTGTCACACAAACTGCACCGACTGCATGGGAAAGAGTCACAAAACCGGCACAGACTACAGGGCAAAGCGTCACACAAACTCACCGACTGCAGGGGAAAGTTTCACACAAACTGCACCGACTGCAGGGCAAAGTGTCACACAAACTCACCGACTGCAGAGGAAAGTTTCACCACAAACTGCACTGACTGCAGGGCAAAGTGTCACACAAACTCACCGACTGCAGGGGAAAGTTTCACACAAACTGCACTGACTGCAGAGCAAAGTGACACACAAACTCCACTGACTGCAGGGCAAAGTGTCACACAAACTGCACTGACTGCAGGGCAAAGTGTCACACAAACTGCACCGACTGCAGAGCAAAGTGACACACAAACTGCAACGGACTGCAGGGCAAAGTGTCACACAAAACTGCACTGACTGCAGGGCAAAGTGTCACACAAACTGCACTGACTGCAGGGGAAAGCGTCACACAAACTGCACCGACTGCATGGGAAAGAGACACACAAACTGCACCGACTGCAGAGCAATGTGTCACACAAATTGCACCGATTGCAGGGGAAAGAGTCACACAAACTTCACCGACTGCAGGTCAAAGTGTCACACAAACTGCACCGACTGCAGGGGAAAGTGTCACACAAACTGCACTGTCTGCAGGATAAAGAATCACACACCCTGCACCAACTGCAGAGCAAAGAATCACACAAACTGCACTGACTGCAGGGCAAAGTGTCACACAAACTGCACTGTCTGCAGAGAAAAGTGTCACACAAACTGCACTGTCTGCAGGATAAAGAATCACACAAACTGCACCAACTGCAGAGCAAAGAATCACACAAACTGTACCGACTGCAGAGCAAAAGTGTCACACAAACTGCACTGACTGCAGGGCAAAGTGTCACACCAAACTGCACCGACTGCAGAGCAAAGTGTCACACAAACTGCACTGACTGCAGGGCAAAGTGTCACACAAACTGCACCAACTGCAGAGAAAAGCGTCACACAATCTGCACAGTCTGCAGAGCAAAGCGTCACACAAACAACACCAACTGCAGAGAAAAGGGTCACACAATCTGCACAGTCTGCAGAGCAAAGCGTCACACAAACTGCACCGACTGAAGGTCAAAGCGTCACACAAACTGCACCGAATGCAGGGGAAAGTGTCACACAAACTGCACCGACTGCAGAGCAAAGTTTCACACAAACTGCACTGACTGCAGGGCAAAGTGTCACACAAACTGCACCGACTGCAGAGCAAAGTGTCACACAAACTGCACTGACTGCAGAGCAAAGTGTCACACAAACTGCACTGACTGCAGGGCAAAGTGTCACACAAACTGCACCAACTGCAGAGAAAGGCGTCACACAAACTGCACCGACTGCAGAGCAAAGTGTCACACAAACTGCACTGGACTGCAGGGCAAAGTGCCACACAAACTGCACCTACTGCAGAGAAAAGCGTCACACAATCTGCACAGTCTGCAGAGCAAAGCGTCACACAAACTGCACCGACTGCAGAGCAAAGTGTCACACAAACTGCATCGACTGCAAGTCAAAGTGTCACACAAACTGCACCGACTGCAAGTCAAAGTGTCACACAAACTGCACCGACTACAGAGCAAAGTGTCACACAAACTGCACCGACTGCAGAGCAAAGTGTCACACAAACTGCACCGAATGCAGGATAAAGCATCACACAAACTGCAATGACTGCAGAGCAAAGTGTCACACAAACTCCCACCGACTGCAGGTCAAAGTGTCACACAAACTGCACCGACTGCAGAGCAAAGTGTCACACAAACTGCACCGACTGCAGAGAAAAGTGTCACACAAACTGCATGGACTGCAGGGCAAAGTGTCACACAAACTGCACCGACTGCAGAGCAAAGTGTCACACAAACTGCACCGACTGCAGGGCAAAGTGTCACACAAACTGCATGGACTGTAGGGCAAAGTGTCACACTAACTGCACCGACTGCAGAGCAAAGTGTCACACAAAATGCACCGACTGCAGAGCAAAGCATGACACAAACTGCACAAACTGCAGGTCAAAGTGTCACACAAACTGAACCAACTTGAGGTCAAAGTGTCACACAAACTGCACCGACAGCAGGGTAAAGAATCCACACAAACTGCACCAACTGCAGGTCAAAGTGTTACACAAACTGCACCAACTAAAGAGCAAAGCGTCACACAAACTGCACCGACTATAGTGCAAAGCGTCACACAAACTGCACCGACTGCAGGGCAAAGTGTCACATAAACTGCACTGACTGCAGAGCAAACTGACACACAAACTGCACCGACTGCAGGGGAAAGCGTCACACAAACAGCACCGACTCCATGAGAAAGAGTCACACAAACGGCACAGACTACAGGGCAAAGCGTCACACAAACTCACCGACTGCAGGGGAAAGTTTCACACAAAACTGCACCGACTGCAGAGCAAAGCGACACACAAACTGCACCGACTGCAGAGCAAAGCGACACACAAACTGCACCGACTGCAGGGCAAAGTGTCACACAAACTCACCGACTGCAGGGGAAAGTGTCACACAAACTCACCGACTGCAGGGGAAAGTTTAACACAAACTGCACCGACTGCAGAGCAAAGTGACACGCAAACTGCACCGACTGCAGGGGAAAGCGTCACACAAACTGCACCGACTGCATGGGAAAGAGACACACAAACTGCACCGACTGCAGAGCAATGTGTCACACAAATTGCACCGACTGCAGGGGAAAGTGTCACACAAACTGCACCGACTGCAGGGGAAAGAATCACACAAACCTCACCGACTGCAGGTCAAAGCGTCACACAAACTGCACCGACTGCAGGGGAAAGTGTCACACAAACGGCACCGACTGCAGGGGAAAGAGTCACACAAACTTCACCGACTGCAGGTCAAAGCATCACACAAACGTCACCGACTGCAGAGCAAAGCATCACAAATCATACCATCTGCAGGAGAAAGCGTCACACAAACTGCACCGACTGCAGGGGAAAGTGTCACACAAACTGCACCGACTGCAGAGCAAAGCGTCACACAAACTGCACCGACTGGAGGGGAAAGTGTCACACAAACTGCACCGACTGCAGAGAAAAGCGTCACACAAACTGCAGCGACTGCAGGGCAAAGTGTCATACAAACTGCACCGACTGCAGAGCAACGTGTCACACAAACTGCACCGACTGCAGGGCAAAGTGTCACACAAACTGCATGGACTGTAGGGCAAAGTGTCACATTAACTGCACCGACTGCAGAGCAAAGTGTCACACAAAATGCACCGACTGCAGAGCAAAGCATGACACAAACTGCACATACTGCAGGTCAAAGTGTCACACAAACTGAACCAACTGCAGGTCAAAGTGTCACACAAACTGCACCGACTACAGTGCAAAGTGTCACACAAACTGCACCGAATGCAGGGCAAAGTGTCACATAAACTGCACCGACTGCAGAGCAAACTGACACACAAACTGCACCGACTGCAGGGCAAAGCGTCACACAAACTGCCCCGACTGCATGGGAAAGAGTCACACAAACGGCACAGACTACAGGGCAAAGCGTCACACAAACTCACCGACTGCAGGGGAAAGTTTCACACAAACTGCACCGACTGCAGAGCAAAGCGTCACACAAACTGCACCGACTGCAGGGCAAAGTGTCACACAAACTCACCGACTGCAGGGGAAAGTTTCACACAAACTGCACCGACTGCAGGGCAAAGTGTCACACAAACTCACCGACTGCAGGGGAAAGTTTCACACAAACTGCACCGAGTGCAAGGGAAAGTTTCACACAAACTGCACCGACTGCAGGGCAAAGTGTCACACAAACTGCACCGACTGCATGGGAAAGAGTCACACAAACGGCACAGACTACAGGGCAAAGCGTCACACAAACTCACCGACTGCAGGGGAAAGTTTCACACAAACTGCACCGACTGCAGAGCAAAGCGTCACGCAAACTGCACCGACTGCAGGGCAAAGTGTCACACAAACTCACCGACTGCAGAGGAAAGTTTCACACAAACTGCACTGACTGCAGGGCAAAGTGTCACACAAACTCACCGACTGCAGGGGAAAGTTTCACACAACTGCACCGACTGCAGAGCAAAGTGACACACAAACTGCACTGACTGCAGGGGAAAGCGTCACACAAACTGCACCGACTGCATGGGAAAGAGACACACAAACTGCACCGACTGTAGAGCAATGTGTCACACAAATTGCACCGACTGCAGGGGAAAGAGTCACACAAACTTCACCGACTGCAGGTCAAAGCGTCACACAAACTGCACCGACTGCAGGGGAAAGTGTCACACAAACTGCACCGACTGCAGGGGAAAGAGTCACACAAACTTCACCGACTGCAGGTCAAAGCATCACACAAACGTCACCGACTGCAGAGCAAAGCATCACAAATTGTACCATCTGCAGGAGAAAGCGTCACACAAACTGCACCGACTGCAGGGGAAAGTGTCAGACAAACTGCACCGACTGCAGAGAAAAGCATAACAGAAACTGCACCGAATGCAGGGGAAAGTGTCACACAAACTGCACCGACTGCAGAGCAAAGTTTCACACAAACTGCACCGACTGCAGAGCAAAGTTTCACACAAACTGCACCGACTGCAGGGGAAAGCATCACACAAACTGCACCGACTGCAGCACAAAGCGTCACACAAACTGCACCGACTGCAGAGCGAAGCATCACAAACTGTACCGACTGCAAGTGAAAGCGTTACATGAACTGCACCGACTGCAGGGCAATGTGTCACACAAACTGCACCGAATGCAGGGCAAAGTGGCACACAAACTGCACCGACTGCAGGGAAAAGTGTCACACAAACTGCACCGACTGCAGGGAAAAGTGTCACACAAACTGCACCGACTGCAGATCAAAGTGTCTCACAAACTGCACTGACTGCAGAGCAAAGTGTCACACAAACTGCACTGACTGCAGGGCAAAGTGTCACACAAACTGCACCAACTGCAGAGAAAGGCGTCACACAAACTGCACCGACTGCAGAGCAAAGTGTCACACAAACTGCACTGACTGCAGGGCAAAGTGCCACACAAACTGCACCTACTGCAGAGAAAAGCGTCACACAATCTGCACAGTCTGCAGAGCAAAGCGTCACACAAACTGCACCGACTGCAGAGCAAAGTGTCACACAAACTGCATCGACTGCAAGTCAAAGTGTCACACAAACTGCACCGACTGCAAGTCAAAGTGTCACACAAACTGCACCGACTACAGAGCAAAGTGTCACACAAACTGCACCGACTGCAGAGCAAAGTGTCACACAAACTGCACCGAATGCAGGATAAAGCATCACACAAACTGCAATGACTGCAGAGCAAAGTGTCACACAAACTCCACCGACTGCAGGTCAAAGTGTCACACAAACTGCACCGACTGCAGAGCAAAGTGTCACACAAACTGCACCGACTGCAGAGAAAAGTGTCACACAAACTGCATGGACTGCAGGGCAAAGTGTCACACAAACTGCACCGACTGCAGAGCAAAGTGTCACACAAACTGCACCGACTGCAGGGCAAAGTGTCACACAAACTGCATGGACTGTAGGGCAAAGTGTCACACTAACTGCACCGACTGCAGAGCAAAGTGTCACACAAAATGCACCGACTGCAGAGCAAAGCATGACACAAACTGCACAAACTGCAGGTCAAAGTGTCACACAAACTGAACCAACTTGAGGTCAAAGTGTCACACAAACTGCACCGACAGCAGGGTAAAGAATCCACACAAACTGCACCAACTGCAGGTCAAAGTGTTACACAAACTGCACCAACTAAAGAGCAAAGCGTCACACAAACTGCACCGACTATAGTGCAAAGCGTCACACAAACTGCACCGACTGCAGGGCAAAGTGTCACATAAACTGCACTGACTGCAGAGCAAACTGACACACAAACTGCACCGACTGCAGGGGAAAGCGTCACACAAACAGCACCGACTCCATGAGAAAGAGTCACACAAACGGCACAGACTACAGGGCAAAGCGTCACACAAACTCACCGACTGCAGGGGAAAGTTTCACACAAACTGCACCGACTGCAGAGCAAAGCGTCACACAAACTGCACCGACTGCAGGGCAAAGTGTCACACAAACTGCACCGACTGCATGGGAAAGAGTCACACAACCGGCACAGACTACAGGGCAAAGCGTCACACAAACTGCACCGACTGCAGGGGAAAGTTTCACACAAACTGCACCGACTGCAGGGCAAAGTGTCACACAAACTCACCGACTGCAGAGGAAAGTTTCACACAAACTGCACTGACTGCAGGGCAAAGTGTCACACAAACTCACCGACTGCAGGGGAAAGTTTCACACAAACTGCACTGACTGCAGAGCAAAGTGACACACAAACTGCACCGACTGCAGGGCAAAGTGTCACACAAACTGCACTGAATGCAGGGCAAAGTGTCACACAAACTGCACCGACTGCAGAGCAAAGTGACACATAAACTGCACTGAGTGCAAGGGAAAGTTTCACACAAACTGCACCGACTGCAGGGCAAAGTGTCACACAAACTGCACCGACTGCAGGGGAAAGCGTCACACAAACTGCACCGACTGCAGGGGATAGCGTCACACAAACTGCACCGACTGCAGGGCAAAGTGTCACACAAACTGCACCGACTGCATGGGAAAGAGTCACAAAACCGGCACAGACTACAGGGCAAAGCGTCACACAAACTCACCGACTGCAGGGGAAAGTTTCACACAAACTGCACCGACTGCAGGGCAAAGTGTCACACAAACTCACCGACTGCAGAGGAAAGTTTCACACAAACTGCACTGACTGCAGGGCAAAGTGTCACACAAACTCACCGACTGCAGGGGAAAGTTTCACACAAACTGCACTGACTGCAGAGCAAAGTGACACACAAACTCCACTGACTGCAGGGCAAAGTGTCACACAAACTGCACTGACTGCAGGGCAAAGTGTCACACAAACTGCACCGACTGCAGAGCAAAGTGACACACAAACTGCACGGACTGCAGGGCAAAGTGTCACACAAACTGCACTGACTGCAGGGCAAAGTGTCACACAAACTGCACTGACTGCAGGGGAAAGCGTCACACAAACTGCACCGACTGCATGGGAAAGAGACACACAAACTGCACCGACTGCAGAGCAATGTGTCACACAAATTGCACCGATTGCAGGGGAAAGAGTCACACAAACTTCACCGACTGCAGGTCAAAGTGTCACACAAACTGCACCGACTGCAGGGGAAAGTGTCACACAAACTGCACTGTCTGCAGGATAAAGAATCACACACCCTGCACCAACTGCAGAGCAAAGAATCACACAAACTGCACTGACTGCAGGGCAAAGTGTCACACAAACTGCACTGTCTGCAGAGAAAAGTGTCACACAAACTGCACTGTCTGCAGGATAAAGAATCACACAAACTGCACCAACTGCAGAGCAAAGAATCACACAAACTGTACCGACTGCAGAGCAAAGTGTCACACAAACTGCACTGACTGCAGGGCAAAGTGTCACACAAACTGCACCGACTGCAGAGCAAAGTGTCACACAAACTGCACTGACTGCAGGGCAAAGTGTCACACAAACTGCACCAACTGCAGAGAAAAGCGTCACACAATCTGCACAGTCTGCAGAGCAAAGCGTCACACAAACAACACCAACTGCAGAGAAAAGGGTCACACAATCTGCACAGTCTGCAGAGCAAAGCGTCACACAAACTGCACCGACTGAAGGTCAAAGCGTCACACAAACTGCACCGAATGCAGGGGAAAGTGTCACACAAACTGCACCGACTGCAGAGCAAAGTTTCACACAAACTGCACTGACTGCAGGGCAAAGTGTCACACAAACTGCACCGACTGCAGAGCAAAGTGTCACACAAACTGCACTGACTGCAGAGCAAAGTGTCACACAAACTGCACTGACTGCAGGGCAAAGTGTCACACAAACTGCACCAACTGCAGAGAAAGGCGTCACACAAACTGCACCGACTGCAGAGCAAAGTGTCACACAAACTGCACTGACTGCAGGGCAAAGTGCCACACAAACTGCACCTACTGCAGAGAAAAGCGTCACACAATCTGCACAGTCTGCAGAGCAAAGCGTCACACAAACTGCACCGACTGCAGAGCAAAGTGTCACACAAACTGCATCGACTGCAAGTCAAAGTGTCACACAAACTGCACCGACTGCAAGTCAAAGTGTCACACAAACTGCACCGACTACAGAGCAAAGTGTCACACAAACTGCACCGACTGCAGAGCAAAGTGTCACACAAACTGCACCGAATGCAGGATAAAGCATCACACAAACTGCAATGACTGCAGAGCAAAGTGTCACACAAACTCCACCGACTGCAGGTCAAAGTGTCACACAAACTGCACCGACTGCAGAGCAAAGTGTCACACAAACTGCACCGACTGCAGAGAAAAGTGTCACACAAACTGCATGGACTGCAGGGCAAAGTGTCACACAAACTGCACCGACTGCAGAGCAAAGTGTCACACAAACTGCACCGACTGCAGGGCAAAGTGTCACACAAACTGCATGGACTGTAGGGCAAAGTGTCACACTAACTGCACCGACTGCAGAGCAAAGTGTCACACAAAATGCACCGACTGCAGAGCAAAGCATGACACAAACTGCACAAACTGCAGGTCAAAGTGTCACACAAACTGAACCAACTTGAGGTCAAAGTGTCACACAAACTGCACCGACAGCAGGGTAAAGAATCCACACAAACTGCACCAACTGCAGGTCAAAGTGTTACACAAACTGCACCAACTAAAGAGCAAAGCGTCACACAAACTGCACCGACTATAGTGCAAAGCGTCACACAAACTGCACCGACTGCAGGGCAAAGTGTCACATAAACTGCACTGACTGCAGAGCAAACTGACACACAAACTGCACCGACTGCAGGGGAAAGCGTCACACAAACAGCACCGACTCCATGAGAAAGAGTCACACAAACGGCACAGACTACAGGGCAAAGCGTCACACAAACTCACCGACTGCAGGGGAAAGTTTCACACAAACTGCACCGACTGCAGAGCAAAGCGACACACAAACTGCACCGACTGCAGAGCAAAGCGACACACAAACTGCACCGACTGCAGGGCAAAGTGTCACACAAACTCACCGACTGCAGGGGAAAGTGTCACACAAACTCACCGACTGCAGGGGAAAGTTTAACACAAACTGCACCGACTGCAGAGCAAAGTGACACGCAAACTGCACCGACTGCAGGGGAAAGCGTCACACAAACTGCACCGACTGCATGGGAAAGAGACACACAAACTGCACCGACTGCAGAGCAATGTGTCACACAAATTGCACCGACTGCAGGGGAAAGTGTCACACAAACTGCACCGACTGCAGGGGAAAGAATCACACAAACCTCACCGACTGCAGGTCAAAGCGTCACACAAACTGCACCGACTGCAGGGGAAAGTGTCACACAAACGGCACCGACTGCAGGGGAAAGAGTCACACAAACTTCACCGACTGCAGGTCAAAGCATCACACAAACGTCACCGACTGCAGAGCAAAGCATCACAAATCATACCATCTGCAGGAGAAAGCGTCACACAAACTGCACCGACTGCAGGGGAAAGTGTCACACAAACTGCACCGACTGCAGAGCAAAGCGTCACACAAACTGCACCGACTGGAGGGGAAAGTGTCACACAAACTGCACCGACTGCAGAGAAAAGCGTCACACAAACTGCAGCGACTGCAGGGCAAAGTGTCATACAAACTGCACCGACTGCAGAGCAACGTGTCACACAAACTGCACCGACTGCAGGGCAAAGTGTCACACAAACTGCATGGACTGTAGGGCAAAGTGTCACATTAACTGCACCGACTGCAGAGCAAAGTGTCACACAAAATGCACCGACTGCAGAGCAAAGCATGACACAAACTGCACATACTGCAGGTCAAAGTGTCACACAAACTGAACCAACTGCAGGTCAAAGTGTCACACAAACTGCACCGACTACAGTGCAAAGTGTCACACAAACTGCACCGAATGCAGGGCAAAGTGTCACATAAACTGCTCCGACTGCAGAGCAAACTGACACACAAACTGCACCGACTGCAGGGCAAAGCGTCACACAAACTGCACCGACTGCATGGGAAAGAGTCACACAAACGGCACAGACTACAGGGCAAAGCGTCACACAAACTCACCGACTGCAGGGGAAAGTTTCACACAAACTGCACCGACTGCAGAGCAAAGCGTCACACAAACTGCACCGACTGCAGGGCAAAGTGTCACACAAACTCACCGACTGCAGGGGAAAGTTTCACACAAACTGCACCGACTGCAGGGCAAAGTGTCACACAAACTCACCGACTGCAGGGGAAAGTTTCACACAAACTGCACCGAGTGCAAGGGAAAGTTTCACACAAACTGCACCGACTGCAGGGCAAAGTGTCACACAAACTGCACCGACTGCATGGGAAAGAGTCACACAAACGGCACAGACTACAGGGCAAAGCGTCACACAAACTCACCGACTGCAGGGGAAAGTTTCACACAAACTGCACCGACTGCAGAGCAAAGCGTCACGCAAACTGCACCGACTGCAGGGCAAAGTGTCACACAAACTCACCGACTGCAGAGGAAAGTTTCACACAAACTGCACTGACTGCAGGGCAAAGTGTCACACAAACTCACCGACTGCAGGGGAAAGTTTCACACAACTGCACCGACTGCAGAGCAAAGTGACACACAAACTGCACTGACTGCAGGGGAAAGCGTCACACAAACTGCACCGACTGCATGGGAAAGAGACACACAAACTGCACCGACTGTAGAGCAATGTGTCACACAAATTGCACCGACTGCAGGGGAAAGAGTCACACAAACTTCACCGACTGCAGGTCAAAGCGTCACACAAACTGCACCGACTGCAGGGGAAAGTGTCACACAAACTGCACCGACTGCAGGGGAAAGAGTCACACAAACTTCACCGACTGCAGGTCAAAGCATCACACAAACGTCACCGACTGCAGAGCAAAGCATCACAAATTGTACCATCTGCAGGAGAAAGCGTCACACAAACTGCACCGACTGCAGGGGAAAGTGTCAGACAAACTGCACCGACTGCAGAGAAAAGCATAACAGAAACTGCACCGAATGCAGGGGAAAGTGTCACACAAACTGCACCGACTGCAGAGCAAAGTTTCACACAAACTGCACCGACTGCAGAGCAAAGTTTCACACAAACTGCACCGACTGCAGGGGAAAGCATCACACAAACTGCACCGACTGCAGCACAAAGCGTCACACAAACTGCACCGACTGCAGAGCGAAGCATCACAAACTGTACCGACTGCAAGTGAAAGCGTTACATGAACTGCACCGACTGCAGGGCAATGTGTCACACAAACTGCACCGAATGCAGGGCAAAGTGGCACACAAACTGCACCGACTGCAGGGAAAAGTGTCACACAAACTGCACCGACTGCAGGGAAAAGTGTCACACAAACTGCACCGACTGCAGATCAAAGTGTCTCACAAACTGCACTGACTGCAGAGCAAAGTGTCACACAAACTGCACTGACTGCAGGGCAAAGTGTCACACAAACTGCACCAACTGCAGAGAAAGGCGTCACACAAACTGCACCGACTGCAGAGCAAAGTGTCACACAAACTGCACTGACTGCAGGGCAAAGTGCCACACAAACTGCACCTACTGCAGAGAAAAGCGTCACACAATCTGCACAGTCTGCAGAGCAAAGCGTCACACAAACTGCACCGACTGCAGAGCAAAGTGTCACACAAACTGCATCGACTGCAAGTCAAAGTGTCACACAAACTGCACCGACTGCAAGTCAAAGTGTCACACAAACTGCACCGACTACAGAGCAAAGTGTCACACAAACTGCACCGACTGCAGAGCAAAGTGTCACACAAACTGCACCGAATGCAGGATAAAGCATCACACAAACTGCAATGACTGCAGAGCAAAGTGTCACACAAACTCCACCGACTGCAGGTCAAAGTGTCACACAAACTGCACCGACTGCAGAGCAAAGTGTCACACAAACTGCACCGACTGCAGAGAAAAGTGTCACACAAACTGCATGGACTGCAGGGCAAAGTGTCACACAAACTGCACCGACTGCAGAGCAAAGTGTCACACAAACTGCACCGACTGCAGGGCAAAGTGTCACACAAACTGCATGGACTGTAGGGCAAAGTGTCACACTAACTGCACCGACTGCAGAGCAAAGTGTCACACAAAATGCACCGACTGCAGAGCAAAGCATGACACAAACTGCACAAACTGCAGGTCAAAGTGTCACACAAACTGAACCAACTTGAGGTCAAAGTGTCACACAAACTGCACCGACAGCAGGGTAAAGAATCCACACAAACTGCACCAACTGCAGGTCAAAGTGTTACACAAACTGCACCAACTAAAGAGCAAAGCGTCACACAAACTGCACCGACTATAGTGCAAAGCGTCACACAAACTGCACCGACTGCAGGGCAAAGTGTCACATAAACTGCACTGACTGCAGAGCAAACTGACACACAAACTGCACCGACTGCAGGGGAAAGCGTCACACAAACAGCACCGACTCCATGAGAAAGAGTCACACAAACGGCACAGACTACAGGGCAAAGCGTCACACAAACTCACCGACTGCAGGGGAAAGTTTCACACAAACTGCACCGACTGCAGAGCAAAGCGTCACACAAACTGCACCGACTGCAGGGCAAAGTGTCACACAAACTGCACCGACTGCATGGGAAAGAGTCACACAACCGGCACAGACTACAGGGCAAAGCGTCACACAAACTGCACCGACTGCAGGGGAAAGTTTCACACAAACTGCACCGACTGCAGGGCAAAGTGTCACACAAACTCACCGACTGCAGAGGAAAGTTTCACACAAACTGCACTGACTGCAGGGCAAAGTGTCACACAAACTCACCGACTGCAGGGGAAAGTTTCACACAAACTGCACTGACTGCAGAGCAAAGTGACACACAAACTGCACCGACTGCAGGGCAAAGTGTCACACAAACTGCACTGAATGCAGGGCAAAGTGTCACACAAACTGCACCGACTGCAGAGCAAAGTGACACATAAACTGCACTGAGTGCAAGGGAAAGTTTCACACAAACTGCACCGACTGCAGAGAAAAGTGTCACACAAACTGCATGGACTGCAGGGCAAAGTGTCACACAAACTGCACCGACTGCAGAGCAAAGTGTCACACAAACTGCACCGACTGCAGGGCAAAGTGTCACACAAACTGCATGGACTGTAGGGCAAAGTGTCACACTAACTGCACCGACTGCAGAGCAAAGTGTCACACAAAATGCACCGACTGCAGAGCAAAGCATGACACAAACTGCACAAACTGCAGGTCAAAGTGTCACACAAACTGAACCAACTTGAGGTCAAAGTGTCACACAAACTGCACCGACAGCAGGGTAAAGAATCCACACAAACTGCACCAACTGCAGGTCAAAGTGTTACACAAACTGCACCAACTAAAGAGCAAAGCGTCACACAAACTGCACCGACTATAGTGCAAAGCGTCACACAAACTGCACCGACTGCAGGGCAAAGTGTCACATAAACTGCACTGACTGCAGAGCAAACTGACACACAAACTGCACCGACTGCAGGGGAAAGCGTCACACAAACAGCACCGACTGCATGGGAAAGAGTCACACAACCGGCACAGACTACAGGGCAAAGCGTCACACAAACTGCACCGACTGCAGGGGAAAGTTTCACACAAACTGCACCGACTGCAGGGCAAAGTGTCACACAAACTCACCGACTGCAGAGGAAAGTTTCACACAAACTGCACTGACTGCAGGGCAAAGTGTCACACAAACTCACCGACTGCAGGGGAAAGTTTCACACAAACTGCACTGACTGCAGAGCAAAGTGACACACAAACTGCACCGACTGCAGGGCAAAGTGTCACACAAACTGCACTGAATGCAGGGCAAAGTGTCACACAAACTGCACCGACTGCAGAGCAAAGTGACACATAAACTGCACTGAGTGCAAGGGAAAGTTTCACACAAACTGCACCGACTGCAGAGAAAAGTGTCACACAAACTGCATGGACTGCAGGGCAAAGTGTCACACAAACTGCACCGACTGCAGAGCAAAGTGTCACACAAACTGCACCGACTGCAGGGCAAAGTGTCACACAAACTGCATGGACTGTAGGGCAAAGTGTCACACTAACTGCACCGACTGCAGAGCAAAGTGTCACACAAAATGCACCGACTGCAGAGCAAAGCATGACACAAACTGCACAAACTGCAGGTCAAAGTGTCACACAAACTGAACCAACTTGAGGTCAAAGTGTCACACAAACTGCACCGACAGCAGGGTAAAGAATCCACACAAACTGCACCAACTGCAGGTCAAAGTGTTACACAAACTGCACCAACTAAAGAGCAAAGCGTCACACAAACTGCACCGACTATAGTGCAAAGCGTCACACAAACTGCACCGACTGCAGGGCAAAGTGTCACATAAACTGCACTGACTGCAGAGCAAACTGACACACAAACTGCACCGACTGCAGGGGAAAGCGTCACACAAACAGCACCGACTCCATGAGAAAGAGTCACACAAACGGCACAGACTACAGGGCAAAGCGTCACACAAACTCACCGACTGCAGGGGAAAGTTTCACACAAACTGCACCGACTGCAGAGCAAAGCGACACACAAACTGCACCGACTGCAGGGCAAAGTGTCACACAAACTGCACTGAATGCAGGGCAAAGTGTCACACAAACTCCACCGACTGCAGGTCAAAGTGTCACACAAACTGCACCGACTGCAGAGCAAAGTGTCACACAAACTGCACCGACTGCAGAGAAAAGTGTCACACAAACTGCATGGACTGCAGGGCAAAGTGTCACACAAACTGCACCGACTGCAGAGCAAAGTGTCACACAAACTGCACCGACTGCAGGGCAAAGTGTCACACAAACTGCATGGACTGTAGGGCAAAGTGTCACACTAACTGCACCGACTGCAGAGCAAAGTGTCACACAAAATGCACCGACTGCAGAGCAAAGCATGACACAAACTGCACAAACTGCAGGTCAAAGTGTCACACAAACTGAACCAACTTGAGGTCAAAGTGTCACACAAACTGCACCGACAGCAGGGTAAAGAATCCACACAAACTGCACCAACTGCAGGTCAAAGTGTTACACAAACTGCACCAACTAAAGAGCAAAGCGTCACACAAACTGCACCGACTATAGTGCAAAGCGTCACACAAACTGCACCGACTGCAGGGCAAAGTGTCACATAAACTGCACTGACTGCAGAGCAAACTGACACACAAACTGCACCGACTGCAGGGGAAAGCGTCACACAAACAGCACCGACTCCATGAGAAAGAGTCACACAAACGGCACAGACTACAGGGCAAAGCGTCACACAAACTCACCGACTGCAGGGGAAAGTTTCACACAAACTGCACCGACTGCAGAGCAAAGCGACACACAAACTGCACCGACTGCAGAGCAAAGCGACACACAAACTGCACCGACTGCAGGGCAAAGTGTCACACAAACTCACCGACTGCAGGGGAAAGTGTCACACAAACTCACCGACTGCAGGGGAAAGTTTAACACAAACTGCACCGACTGCAGAGCAAAGTGACACGCAAACTGCACCGACTGCAGGGGAAAGCGTCACACAAACTGCACCGACTGCATGGGAAAGAGACACACAAACTGCACCGACTGCAGAGCAATGTGTCACACAAATTGCACCGACTGCAGGGGAAAGTGTCACACAAACTGCACCGACTGCAGGGGAAAGAATCACACAAACCTCACCGACTGCAGGTCAAAGCGTCACACAAACTGCACCGACTGCAGGGGAAAGTGTCACACAAACGGCACCGACTGCAGGGGAAAGAGTCACACAAACTTCACCGACTGCAGGTCAAAGCATCACACAAACGTCACCGACTGCAGAGCAAAGCATCACAAATCATACCATCTGCAGGAGAAAGCGTCACACAAACTGCACCGACTGCAGGGGAAAGTGTCACACAAACTGCACCGACTGCAGAGCAAAGCGTCACACAAACTGCACCGACTGGAGGGGAAAGTGTCACACAAACTGCACCGACTGCAGAGAAAAGCGTCACACAAACTGCAGCGACTGCAGGGCAAAGTGTCATACAAACTGCACCGACTGCAGAGCAACGTGTCACACAAACTGCACCGACTGCAGGGCAAAGTGTCACACAAACTGCATGGACTGTAGGGCAAAGTGTCACATTAACTGCACCGACTGCAGAGCAAAGTGTCACACAAAATGCACCGACTGCAGAGCAAAGCATGACACAAACTGCACATACTGCAGGTCAAAGTGTCACACAAACTGAACCAACTGCAGGTCAAAGTGTCACACAAACTGCACCGACTACAGTGCAAAGTGTCACACAAACTGCACCGAATGCAGGGCAAAGTGTCACATAAACTGCACCGACTGCAGAGCAAACTGACACACAAACTGCACCGACTGCAGGGCAAAGCGTCACACAAACTGCACCGACTGCATGGGAAAGAGTCACACAAACGGCACAGACTACAGGGCAAAGCGTCACACAAACTCACCGACTGCAGGGGAAAGTTTCACACAAACTGCACCGACTGCAGAGCAAAGCGTCACACAAACTGCACCGACTGCAGGGCAAAGTGTCACACAAACTCACCGACTGCAGGGGAAAGTTTCACACAAACTGCACCGACTGCAGGGCAAAGTGTCACACAAACTCACCGACTGCAGGGGAAAGTTTCACACAAACTGCACCGAGTGCAAGGGAAAGTTTCACACAAACTGCACCGACTGCAGGGCAAAGTGTCACACAAACTGCACCGACTGCATGGGAAAGAGTCACACAAACGGCACAGACTACAGGGCAAAGCGTCACACAAACTCACCGACTGCAGGGGAAAGTTTCACACAAACTGCACCGACTGCAGAGCAAAGCGTCACGCAAACTGCACCGACTGCAGGGCAAAATGTCACACAAACTCACCGACTGCAGAGGAAAGTTTCACACAAACTGCACTGACTGCAGGGCAAAGTGTCACACAAACTCACCGACTGCAGGGGAAAGTTTCACACAACTGCACCGACTGCAGAGCAAAGTGACACACAAACTGCACTGACTGCAGGGGAAAGCGTCACACAAACTGCACCGACTGCATGGGAAAGAGACACACAAACTGCACCGACTGTAGAGCAATGTGTCACACAAATTGCACCGACTGCAGGGGAAAGAGTCACACAAACTTCACCGACTGCAGGTCAAAGCGTCACACAAACTGCACCGACTGCAGGGGAAAGTGTCACACAAACTGCACCGACTGCAGGGGAAAGAGTCACACAAACTTCACCGACTGCAGGTCAAAGCATCACACAAACGTCACCGACTGCAGAGCAAAGCATCACAAATTGTACCATCTGCAGGAGAAAGCGTCACACAAACTGCACCGACTGCAGGGGAAAGTGTCAGACAAACTGCACCGACTGCAGAGAAAAGCATAACAGAAACTGCACCGAATGCAGGGGAAAGTGTCACACAAACTGCACCGACTGCAGAGCAAAGTTTCACACAAACTGCACCGACTGCAGAGCAAAGTTTCACACAAACTGCACCGACTGCAGGGGAAAGCATCACACAAACTGCACCGACTGCAGCACAAAGCGTCACACAAACTGCACCGACTGCAGAGCGAAGCATCACAAACTGTACCGACTGCAAGTGAAAGCGTTACATGAACTGCACCGACTGCAGGGCAATGTGTCACACAAACGGCACCGAATGCAGGGCAAAGTGGCACACAAACTGCACCGACTGCAGGGAAAAGTGTCACACAAACTGCACCGACTGCAGGGAAAAGTGTCACACAAACTGCACCGACTGCAGATCAAAGTGTCTCACAAACTGCACTGACTGCAGAGCAAAGTGTCACACAAACTGCACTGACTGCAGGGCAAAGTGTCACACAAACTGCACCAACTGCAGAGAAAGGCGTCACACAAACTGCACCGACTGCAGAGCAAAGTGTCACACAAACTGCACTGACTGCAGGGCAAAGTGCCACACAAACTGCACCTACTGCAGAGAAAAGCGTCACACAATCTGCACAGTCTGCAGAGCAAAGCGTCACACAAACTGCACCGACTGCAGAGCAAAGTGTCACACAAACTGCATCGACTGCAAGTCAAAGTGTCACACAAACTGCACCGACTGCAAGTCAAAGTGTCACACAAACTGCACCGACTACAGAGCAAAGTGTCACACAAACTGCACCGACTGCAGAGCAAAGTGTCACACAAACTGCACCGAATGCAGGATAAAGCATCACACAAACTGCAATGACTGCAGAGCAAAGTGTCACACAAACTCCACCGACTGCAGGTCAAAGTGTCACACAAACTGCACCGACTGCAGAGCAAAGTGTCACACAAACTGCACCGACTGCAGAGAAAAGTGTCACACAAACTGCATGGACTGCAGGGCAAAGTGTCACACAAACTGCACCGACTGCAGAGCAAAGTGTCACACAAACTGCACCGACTGCAGGGCAAAGTGTCACACAAACTGCATGGACTGTAGGGCAAAGTGTCACACTAACTGCACCGACTGCAGAGCAAAGTGTCACACAAAATGCACCGACTGCAGAGCAAAGCATGACACAAACTGCACAAACTGCAGGTCAAAGTGTCACACAAACTGAACCAACTTGAGGTCAAAGTGTCACACAAACTGCACCGACAGCAGGGTAAAGAATCCACACAAACTGCACCAACTGCAGGTCAAAGTGTTACACAAACTGCACCAACTAAAGAGCAAAGCGTCACACAAACTGCACCGACTATAGTGCAAAGCGTCACACAAACTGCACCGACTGCAGGGCAAAGTGTCACATAAACTGCACTGACTGCAGAGCAAACTGACACACAAACTGCACCGACTGCAGGGGAAAGCGTCACACAAACAGCACCGACTCCATGGGAAAGAGTCACACAAACGGCACAGACTACAGGGCAAAGCGTCACACAAACTCACCGACTGCAGGGGAAAGTTTCACACAAACTGCACCGACTGCAGAGCAAAGCGACACACAAACTGCACCGACTGCAGAGCAAAGCGACACACAAACTGCACCGACTGCAGGGCAAAGTGTCACACAAACTCACCGACTGCAGGGGAAAGTGTCACACAAACTCACCGACTGCAGGGGAAAGTTTAACACAAACTGCACCGACTGCAGAGCAAAGTGACACGCAAACTGCACCGACTGCAGGGGAAAGCGTCACACAAACTGCACCGACTGCATGGGAAAGAGACACACAAACTGCACCGACTGCAGAGCAATGTGTCACACAAATTGCACCGACTGCAGGGGAAAGTGTCACACAAACTGCACCGACTGCAGGGGAAAGAATCACACAAACCTCACCGACTGCAGGTCAAAGCGTCACACAAACTGCACCGACTGCAGGGGAAAGTGTCACACAAACGGCACCGACTGCAGGGGAAAGAGTCACACAAACTTCACCGACTGCAGGTCAAAGCATCACACAAACGTCACCGACTGCAGAGCAAAGCATCACAAATCATACCATCTGCAGGAGAAAGCGTCACACAAACTGCACCGACTGCAGGGGAAAGTGTCACACAAACTGCACCGACTGCAGAGCAAAGCGTCACACAAACTGCACCGACTGGAGGGGAAAGTGTCACACAAACTGCACCGACTGCAGAGCAAAGTGTCACACAAAATGCACCGACTGCAGAGCAAAGCATGACACAAACTGCACAAACTGCAGGTCAAAGTGTCACACAAACTGAACCAACTTGAGGTCAAAGTGTCACACAAACTGCACCGACAGCAGGGTAAAGAATCCACACAAACTGCACCAACTGCAGGTCAAAGTGTTACACAAACTGCACCAACTAAAGAGCAAAGCGTCACACAAACTGCACCGACTATAGTGCAAAGCGTCACACAAACTGCACCGACTGCAGGGCAAAGTGTCACATAAACTGCACTGACTGCAGAGCAATCTGACACACAAACTGCACCGACTGCAGGGGAAAGCGTCACACAAACAGCACCGACTCCATGGGAAAGAGTCACACAAACGGCACAGACTACAGGGCAAAGCGTCACACAAACTCACCGACTGCAGGGGAAAGTTTCACACAAACTGCACCGACTGCAGAGCAAAGCGACACACAAACTGCACCGACTGCAGAGCAAAGCGACACACAAACTGCACCGACTGCAGGGCAAAGTGTCACACAAACTCACCGACTGCAGGGGAAAGTGTCACACAAACTCACCGACTGCAGGGGAAAGTTTAACACAAACTGCACCGACTGCAGAGCAAAGTGACACGCAAACTGCACCGACTGCAGGGGAAAGCGTCACACAAACTGCACCGACTGCATGGGAAAGAGACACACAAACTGCACCGACTGCAGAGCAATGTGTCACACAAATTGCACCGACTGCAGGGGAAAGTGTCACACAAACTGCACCGACTGCAGGGGAAAGAATCACACAAACCTCACCGACTGCAGGTCAAAGCGTCACACAAACTGCACCGACTGCAGGGGAAAGTGTCACACAAACGGCACCGACTGCAGGGGAAAGAGTCACACAAACTTCACCGACTGCAGGTCAAAGCATCACACAAACGTCACCGACTGCAGAGCAAAGCATCACAAATCATACCATCTGCAGGAGAAAGCGTCACACAAACTGCACCGACTGCAGGGGAAAGTGTCACACAAACTGCACCGACTGCAGAGCAAAGCGTCACACAAACTGCACCGACTGGAGGGGAAAGTGTCACACAAACTGCACCGACTGCAGAGAAAAGCGTCACACAAACTGCAGCGACTGCAGGGCAAAGTGTCATACAAACTGCACCGACTGCAGAGCAACGTGTCACACAAACTGCACCGACTGCAGGGCAAAGTGTCACACAAACTGCATGGACTGTAGGGCAAAGTGTCACATTAACTGCACCGACTGCAGAGCAAAGTGTCACACAAAATGCACCGACTGCAGAGCAAAGCATGACACAAACTGCACATACTGCAGGTCAAAGTGTCACACAAACTGAACCAACTGCAGGTCAAAGTGTCACACAAACTGCACCGACTACAGTGCAAAGTGTCACACAAACTGCACCGAATGCAGGGCAAAGTGTCACATAAACTGCACCGACTGCAGAGCAAACTGACACACAAACTGCACCGACTGCAGGGCAAAGCGTCACACAAACTGCACCGACTGCATGGGAAAGAGTCACACAAACGGCACAGACTACAGGGCAAAGCGTCACACAAACTCACCGACTGCAGGGGAAAGTTTCACACAAACTGCACCGACTGCAGAGCAAAGCGTCACACAAACTGCACCGACTGCAGGGCAAAGTGTCACACAAACTCACCGACTGCAGGGGAAAGTTTCACACAAACTGCACCGACTGCAGGGCAAAGTGTCACACAAACTCACCGACTGCAGGGGAAAGTTTCACACAAACTGCACCGAGTGCAAGGGAAAGTTTCACACAAACTGCACCGACTGCAGGGCAAAGTGTCACACAAACTGCACCGACTGCATGGGAAAGAGTCACACAAACGGCACAGACTACAGGGCAAAGCGTCACACAAACTCACCGACTGCAGGGGAAAGTTTCACACAAACTGCACCGACTGCAGAGCAAAGCGTCACGCAAACTGCACCGACTGCAGGGCAAAGTGTCACACAAACTCACCGACTGCAGAGGAAAGTTTCACACAAACTGCACTGACTGCAGGGCAAAGTGTCACACAAACTCACCGACTGCAGGGGAAAGTTTCACACAACTGCACCGACTGCAGAGCAAAGTGACACACAAACTGCACTGACTGCAGGGGAAAGCGTCACACAAACTGCACCGACTGCATGGGAAAGAGACACACAAACTGCACCGACTGTAGAGCAATGTGTCACACAAATTGCACCGACTGCAGGGGAAAGAGTCACACAAACTTCACCGACTGCAGGTCAAAGCGTCACACAAACTGCACCGACTGCAGGGGAAAGTGTCACACAAACTGCACCGACTGCAGGGGAAAGAGTCACACAAACTTCACCGACTGCAGGTCAAAGCATCACACAAACGTCACCGACTGCAGAGCAAAGCATCACAAATTGTACCATCTGCAGGAGAAAGCGTCACACAAACTGCACCGACTGCAGGGGAAAGTGTCAGACAAACTGCACCGACTGCAGAGAAAAGCATAACAGAAACTGCACCGAATGCAGGGGTAAGTGTCACACAAACTGCACCGACTGCAGAGCAAAGTTTCACACAAACTGCACCGACTGCAGAGCAAAGTTTCACACAAACTGCACCGACTGCAGGGGAAAGCATCACACAAACTGCACCGACTGCAGCACAAAGCGTCACACAAACTGCACCGACTGCAGAGCGAAGCATCACAAACTGTACCGACTGCAAGTGAAAGCGTTACATGAACTGCACCGACTGCAGGGCAATGTGTCACACAAACTGCACCGAATGCAGGGCAAAGTGGCACACAAACTGCACCGACTGCAGGGAAAAGTGTCACACAAACTGCACCGACTGCAGGGAAAAGTGTCACACAAACTGCACCGACTGCAGATCAAAGTGTCTCACAAACTGCACCGAATGCAGAACAAAGCGTCACACAAACTGCACCGACCGCAGAGCAAAGCGTCACACAAAATGCACCGACTGCAGAGCAAAGCATCACACAAACTGCACCGACTGCAGAGCAAGGTGTCACACAAACTGCATGGACTGTAGAGCAAAGTGTCACACAAACTGCACCAACTGCAGAGCAAAGTGTCACACAAACTGCACCGACTGCAGGGCAAAGTGTCACACAAACTGCATGGATTGTAGAGCAAAGTGTCACACAAACTGCACCAACTGCTGAGCAAAGTGTCACACAAACTGCATGGACTGTAGGGCAAAGTGTCACACTAACTGCAGCGACTGCAGAGCAAAGTGTCACACAAAATGCACCGACTGCAGAGCAAAGCATGACATAAACTGCACACACTGCAGGTCAAAGTGTCACACAAACTGAACCAACTGCAGGTCAAAGTGTCACACAAACTGCACCGACAGCAGGGTAAAGAATCACACAAACTGCACCGACTGCAGCTCAAAGTTTCACACAAACTGCACCGACTGCAGAGCAAAGCGTCACACAAACTGCACCGACTGCAGGTCAAAGTGTCACACAAACTGCACCAACTGCAGGGCAAAGTGTCACACAAACTGCACCGACTGCAGGGGAACGCATTACACAAACTGCACCGACTGCAGGTCAAAGTGTCACACAAACTGCACCGACTGCACAGCAAAGTGTCACACAAACTGCACCGACTGCAGAGCTGGGTGTCACACAAACTGCACCGACTGCAGGGCAAAGTGTCACACAAACTGCATGGACTGTAGGGCAAAGTGTCACACTAACTTCACCGACTGCAGGGCAAAGTGTCACACAAAATGCACCGACTGCAGGGCAAAGTGTCACATAAACTGCACACACTGCAGGTCAAAGTGTCACACAAACTGAACCAACTGCAGGTCAAAGTGTCACACAAACTGCACCGACTGCAGGGCAAAGTGTCACACAAACTGCACCGACTGCAGGGGAAAGCGTCACACAAACTGCACCGACTGCAGGGGAAACTCTCACACAAACTGCACCGACTGCAGGGGAAACTCTCACACAAACTGCACCGACTGCATGGGAAAGAGTCACACAAACGGCACAGACTACAGGGCAAAGCGTCACACAAACTGCACCGACTGCAGAGGAAAGTTTCACACAAACTTGTCCGACTGCAGGGCAAAGTGTCACACAAACTCACCGACTGCAGGGGAAAGTGTCACACAAACTGCACCGACTGCAGGGGAAAGCGTCACACAAACTGCACCGACTGCATGGGAAAGAGACACACAAACTGCACCGACTGCAGAGCAATGTGTCACACAAATTGCACCGACTGCAGAGCAATGTGTCACACAAATTGCACCGACTGCAGAGCAAAGCGTCACACAAACTGCACTGACTGCAGGGGAAAGAGTCACACAAACTTCACCGACTGCAGGTCAAAGCGTCACACAAACGTCACCGACTGCAGAGCAAAGCATCACAAATTGTACCATCTGCAGGAGAAAGTGTCACACAAACTGCACCGACTGCAGGGGAAAGTGTCAGACAAACTGCACCGACTGCAGAGAAAAGCATAACAGAATCTGCACCGACTGAAGGTCAAAGCGTCACACAAACTGCACCGAATGCAGGGGAAAGCGTCACACAAACTGCACCGACTGCAGAGCAAAGTTTCACACAAATTGCACCGACTGCAGGGGAAAGTGTCACACAAACTGCACCGACTGCAGGGGAAAGTGTCACACAAACTGTACCGACTGCAGAGCAAAATGTCACACAAACTGCACCAACTGCAGCACAAAGCGTCACACAAACTGCACCGACTGCAGAGCGAAGCATCACAAACTGTACCGACTGCAAGTGAAAGCGTCACATAAACTGCACCGACTGCAGGGCAAAGTGTCACACAAACTGCACCGAGTGCAGGGCAAAGTGGCACACAAACTGCACCGACTGCAGGGAAAAGTGTCACACAAACTGCACCGACTGCAGGGAAAAGTGTCACACAAACTGCACTGACTGCAGAGAAAAGTGTCTCACAAACTGCACGGAATGCAGAACAAAGCGTCACACAAACTGCACCGACCGCAGAGCAAAGCGTCACACAAAATGCACCGACTGCAGAGCAAAGCATCACACAAACTGCACCGACTGCAGAGCAAGGTGTCACACAAACTGCATGGACTGCAGGGCAAAGTGTCACACAAACTGCACCGACTGCAGAGCAAAGTGTCACACAAACTGCATGGACTGTAGAGCAAAGTGTCACACAAACTGCACCAACTGCAGAGCAAAGTGTCACACAAAATGCACCGACTGCAGAGCAAAGTGTCACACAAACTGCACTGAGTGCAAGGGAAAGTTTCACACAAACTGCACCGACTGCAGAGCAAAGCGTCACACAAACTGCACCGACTGCAGGGCAAAGTGTCACACAAACTGCACCGACTGCATGGGAAAGAGTCACACAACCGGCACAGACTACAGGGCAAAGCGTCACACAAACTGCACCGACTGCATGGGAAAGAGTCACACAACCGGCACAGACTACAGGGCAAAGCGTCACACAAACTGCACCGACTGCAGGGGAAAGTTTCACACAAACTCACCGACTGCAGAGGAAAGTTTCACACAAACTGCACTGACTGCAGGGCAAAGTGTCACACAAACTCACCGACTGCAGGGGAAAGTTTCACACAAACTGCACTGACTGCAGGGCAAAGTGACACACAAACTGCACCGACTGCAGGGCAAAGTGTCACACAAACTGCACTGAATGCAGGGCAAAGTGTCACACAAACTGCACCGACTGCAGAGCAAAGTGACACACAAACTGCACTGAGTGCAAGGGAAAGTTTCACACAAACTGCACCGACTGCAGGGCAAAGTGTCACACAAACTGCACCGACTGCAGGGGAAAGCGTCACACAAACTGCACCGACTGCAGGGGATAGCGTCACACAAACTGCACCGACTGCAGGGCAAAGTGTCACACAAACTGCACCGACTGCATGGGAAAGAATCACAAAACCGGCACAGACTACAGGGCAAAGCGTCACACAAACTCACCGACTGCAGGGGAAAGTTTCACACAAACTGCACCGACTGCAGGGCAAAGTGTCACACAAACTCACCGACTGCAGAGGAAAGTTTCACACAAACTGCACTGACTGCAGGGCAAAGTGTCACACAAACTCACCGACTGCAGGGGAAAGTTTCACACAAACTGCACTGACTGCAGAGCAAAGTGACACACAAGCTCCACTGACTGCAGGGCAAAGTGTCACACAAACTGCACTGACTGCAGGGCAAAGTGTCACACAAACTGCACCGACTGCAGAGCAAAGTGACACACAAACTGCACTGACTGCAGGGCAAAGTGTCACACAAACTGCACTGACTGCAGGGCAAAGTGTCACACAAACTGCACTGACTGCAGGGGAAAGCGTCACACAAACTGCACCGACTGCATGGGAAAGAGACACACAAACTGCACCGACTGCAGAGCAATGTGTCACAAAAATTGCACCGATTGCAGGGGAAAGAGTCACACAAACTTCACCGACTGCAGGTCAAAGTGTCACACAAACTGCACCGACTGCAGGGGAAAGTGTCACACAAACTGCACTGTCTGCAGGATAAAGAATCACACAACCTGCACCAACTGCAGAGCAAAGAATCACACAAACTGCACTGACTGCAGGGCAAAGTGTCACACAAACTGCACTGTCTGCAGAGAAAAGTGTCACACAAACTGCACTGTCTGCAGGATAAAGAATCACACAAACTGCACCAACTGCAGAGCAAAGAATCACACAAACTGCACCGACTGCAGAGCAAAGTGTCACACAAACTGCACTGACTGCAGGGCAAAGTGTCACACAAACTGCACCGACTGCAGAGCAAAGTGTCACACAAACTGCACTGACTGGAGGGCAAAGTGTCACACAAACTGCACCAACTGCAGAGAAAGGCGTCACACAAACTGCACTGACTGCAGGGCAAAGTGTCACACAATCTGCACAGTCTGCAGAGCAAAGCGTCACACAAACTGCACCGACTGCAGAGCAAAGTGTCACACAAACTGCACTGACTGCAGGGCAAAGTGTCACACAAACTGCACCAACTGCAGAGCAAAGTGTCACACAAACTGCACTGACTGCAGAGCAAAGTGTCACACAAACTGCACTGACTGCAGGGCAAAGTGTCACACAAACTGCACCAACTGCAGAGAAAGGCGTCACACAAACTGCACCGACTGCAGAGCAAAGTGTCACACAAACTGCACCAACTGCAGGGCAAAGTGCCACACAAACTGCACCAACTGCAGAGCAAAGCGTCACACAAACAACACCAACTGCAGAGAAAAGGGTCACACAATCTGCACAGTCTGCAGAGCAAAGCGTCACACAAACTGCACCGACTGCAGAGCAAAGTGTCACACAAACTGCATCGACTGCAAGTCAAAGTGTCACACAAACTGCACCGACTGCAAGTCAAAGTGTCACACAAACTGCACCGACTACAGAGCAAAGTGTCACACAAACTGCACCGACTGCAGAGCAAAGTGTCACACAAACTGCACCGAATGCAGGAAAAAGCATCACACAAACTGCAATGACTGCAGAGCAAAGTGTCACACAAACTCCACCGACTGCAGGTCAAAGTGTCACACAAACTGCACCGACTGCAGAGCAAAGTGTCACACAAACTGCACCGACTGCAGAGAAAAGTGTCACACTAACTGCACCGACTGCAGGTCAAAGTGTCACACAAACTGAACCAACTTGAGGTCAAAGTGTCACACAAACTGCACCGACAGCAGGGTAAAGAATCCACACAAACTGCACCAACTGCAGGTCAAAGTGTTACACAAACTGCACCAACTAAAGAGCAAAGCGTCACACAAACTGCACCGACTATAGTGCAAAGCGTCACACAAACTGCACCGACTGCAGGGCAAAGTGTCACATAAACTGCACTGACTGCAGAGCAAACTGACACACAAACTGCACCGACTGCAGGGGAAAGCGTCACACAAACAGCACCGACTGCATGGGAAAGAGTCACACAAACGGCACAGACTACAGGGCAAAGCGTCACACAAACTCACCGACTGCAGGGGAAAGTTTCACACAAACTGCACCGACTGCAGAGCAAAGCGACACACAAACTGCACCGACTGCAGGGCAAAGTGTCACACAAACTCACCGACTGCAGGGGAAAGTGTCACACAAACTCACTGACTGCAGGGGAAAGTTTAACACAAACTGCACCGACTGCAGAGCAAAGTGACACGCAAACTGCACCGACTGCAGGGGAAAGCGTCACACAAACTGCACCGACTGCATGGGAAAGAGACACACAAACTGCACCGACTGCAGAGCAATGTGTCACACAAATTGCACCGACTGCAGGGGAAAGTGTCACACAAACTGCACCGACTGCAGGGGAAAGAATCACACAAACCTCACCGACTGCAGGTCAAAGCGTCACACAAACTGCACCGACTGCAGGGGAAAGTGTCACACAAACGGCACCGACTGCAGGGGAAAGAGTCACACAAACTTCACCGACTGCAGGTCAAAGCATCACACAAACGTCACCGACTGCAGAGCAAAGCATCACAAATCATACCATCTGCAGGAGAAAGCGTCACACAAACTGCACCGACTGCAGGGGAAAGTGTCACACAAACTGCACCGACTGCAGAGCAAAGCGTCACACAAACTGCACCGACTGCAGGGGAAAGTGTCACACAAACTGCACCGACTGCAGAGAAAAGCGTCACACAAACTGCAGCGACTGCAGGGCAAAGTGTCATACAAACTGCACCGACTGCAGAGCAACGTGTCACACAAACTGCACCGACTGCAGGGCAAAGTGTCACACAAACTGCATGGACTGTAGGGCAAAGTGTCACATTAACTGCACCGACTGCAGAGCAAAGTGTCACACAAAATGCACCGACTGCAGAGCAAAGCATGACACAAACTGCACATACTGCAGGTCAAAGTGTCACACAAACTGAACCAACTGCAGGTCAAAGTGTCACACAAACTGCACCGACTACAGTGCAAAGTGTCACACAAACTGCACCGACTGCAGGGCAAAGTGTCACATAAACTGCACCGACTGCAGAGCAAACTGACACACAAACTGCACCGACTGCAGGGGAAAGCGTCACACAAACTGCACCGACTGCATGGGAAAGGGTCACACAAACGGCACAGACTACAGGGCAAAGCGTCACACAAACTCACCGACTGCAGGGGAAAGTTTCACACAAACTGCACCGACTGCAGAGCAAAGCGTCACACAAACTGCATGGACTGCAGGGCAAAGTGTCACACAAACTCACCGACTGCAGAGGAAAGTTTCACACAAACTGCACCGACTGCAGGGCAAAGTGTCACACAAACTCACCGACTGCAGGGGAAAGTTTCACACAAACTGCACCGAGTGCAAGGGAAAGTTTCACACAAACTGCACCGACTGCAGGGCAAAGTGTCACACAAACTGCACCGACTGCATGGGAAAGAGTCACACAAACGGCACAGACTACAGGGCAAAGCGTCACACAAACTCACCGACTGCAGGGGAAAGTTTCACACAAACTGCACCGACTGCAGGTCAAAGCGTCACGCAAACTGCACCGACTGCAGGGCAAAGTGTCACACAAACTCACCGACTGCAGAGGAAAGTTTCACACAAACTGCACTGACTGCAGGGCAAAGTGTCACACAAACTCACCGACTGCAGGGGAAAGTTTCACACAACTGCACCGACTGCAGAGCAAAGTGACACACAAACTGCACTGACTGCAGGGGAAAGCGTCACACAAACTGCACCGACTGCATGGGAAAGAGACACACAAACTGCACCGACTGCAGGGGAAAGTGTCACACAAACTGCACCGACTGCAGGGGAAAGAGTCACACAAACTTCACCGACTGCAGGTCAAAGCATCACACAAACGTCACCGACTGCAGAGCAAAGCATCACAAATTGTACCATCTGCAGGAGAAAGCGTCACACAAACTGCACCGACTGCAGGGGAAAGTGTCAGACAAACTGCACCGACTGCAGAGAAAAGCATAACAGAATCTGCACCGACTGAAGGTCAAAGCGTCACACAAACTGCACCGAATGCAGGGGAAAGTGTCACACAAACTGCACCGACTGCAGAGCAAAGTTTCACACAAACTGCACCGACTGCAGAGCAAAGTTTCACACAAACTGCACCGACTGCAGGGGAAAGCGTCACACAAACTGCACCGACTGCAGCACAAAGCGTCACACAAACTGCACCGACTGCGGAGCGAAGCATCACAAACTGTACCGACTGCAAGTGAAAGCGTTACATGAACTGCACCGACTGCAGGGCAATGTGTCACACAAACTGCACCGAATGCAGGGCAAAGTGGCACACAAACTGCACCGACTGCAGGGAAAAGTGTCACACAAACTGCACCGACTGCAGGGCAAAGTGTCACACAAACTGCATGGATTGTAGAGCAAAGTGTCACACAAACTGCACCAACTGCAGAGCAAAGTGTCACACAAACTGCATGGACTGTAGGGCAAAGTGTCACACTAACTGCACCGACTGCAGAGCAAAGTGTCACACAAAATGCACCGACTGCAGAGCAAAGCATGACATAAACTGCACACACTGCAGGTCAAAGTGTCACACAAACTGAACCAACTGCAGGTCAAAGTGTCACACAAACTGCACCGACAGCAGGGTAAAGAATCACACAAACTGCACCGACTGCAGGTCAAAGTTTCACACAAACTGCACCGACTGCAGAGCAAAGCGTCACACAAACTGCACCGACTGCAGGTCAAAGTGTCACACAAACTGCACCAACTGCAGGGCAAAGTGTCACACAAACTGCACCGACTGCAGGGGAACGCATTACACAAACTGCACCGACTGCAGGTCAAAGTGTCACACAAACTGCACCGACTGCACAGCAAAGTGTCACACAAACTGCACCGACTGCAGAGCTGGGTGTGACACAAACTGCACCGACTGCAGGGCAAAGTGTCACACAAACTGCATGGACTGTAGGGCAAAGTGTCACACAAACTGCACCGACTGCAGAGCAAAGTGTCACACAAAATGCACCGACTGCAGAGTAAAGCATGACACAAACTGCACACACTGCAGGTCAAAGTGTCACACAAACTGAACCAACTGCAGGTCAAAGTGTTACACAAACTGCACCGACTAAAAAGCAAAGAGTCACACAAACGGCACCGACTATAGTGCAAAGCGTCACACAAACTGCACCGACTACAGTGCAAAGCGTCACACAAACTGCACCGACTACAGTGCAATGCATCACACAAACTGCACCGACTACAGTGCAAAGCGTCACACAAACTGCACCGAATGCAGGGCAAAGTGTCACATAAACTGCACTGACTGCAGAGCAAAGTGACACACAAACTGCACCGACTGCAGGGGAAAGCGTCACACAAACTGCACCGACTGCATGGGAAAGAGTCACCCAAACGGCACAGACTACAGGGCAAAGCGTCACACAAACTGCACCGACTGCAGGGCAAAGTGTCACACAAACTGCACCGACTGGAGGGCAAAGTGTCACACAAACTCACCGACTGCAGGGGAAAGTTTCACACAAACTGCACCGACTGCAGGGCAAAGTGTCACATAAATTGCACCGACTGCAGGGCAAAGGGACACACAAACTGCACCGACTGCAGGGGAAAGTGTCACACAAACTGCACCGACTGCAGAGCAAAGTGTCACACAAACTGCACCGACTGCAGAGCAAAGTGTCACACAAACTGCACCGACTGCAGGGCAAAGTGTCACACAAACTGCATGGACTGTAGGGCAAAGTGTCACACTAACTTCACCGACTGCAGAGCAAAGTGTCACACAAAATGCACCGACTGCAGGGCAAAGTGTCACATAAACTGCACACACTGCAGGTCAAAGTGTCACACAAACTGAACAAACTGCAGGTCAAAGTGTCACACAAACTGCACCGACTGCAGGGCAAAGTGTCACACAAACTGCACCGACTGCAGGGGAAAGCGTCACACAAACTGCACCGACTGCAGGGGAAACTCTCACACAAACTGCACCGACTGCAGGGGAAACTCTCACACAAACTGCACCGACTGCATGGGAAAGAGTCACACAAACGGCACAGACTACAGGGCAAAGCGTCACACAAACTGCACCGACTGCAGGGCAAAGTGTCACACAAACTCACCGACTGCAGAGGAAAGTTTCACACAAACTTGTCCGACTGCAGGGCAAAGTGTCACACAAACTCACCGACTGCAGGGGAAAGTGTCACACAAACTGCACCGACTGCAGGGGAAAGCGTCACACAAACTGCACCGACTGCATGGGAAAGAGACACACAAACTGCACCAACTGCAGAGCAATGTGTCACACAAATTGCACCGACTGCAGAGCAAAGCGTCACACAAACTGCACTGACTGCAGGGGAAAGAGTCACACAAACTTCACCGACTGCAGGTCAAAGCGTCACACAAACGTCACCGACTGCAGAGCAAAGCATCACAAATTGTACCATCTGCAGGAGAAAGCGTCACACAAACTGCACCGACTGCAGGGGAAAGTGTCAGACAAACTGCACCGACTGCAGAGAAAAGCATAACAGAATCTGCACCGACTGAAGGTCAAAGCGTCACACAAACTGCACCGAATGCAGGGGAAAGCGTCACACAAACTGCACCGACTGCAGAGCGAAGCATCACAAACTGTACCGACTGCAAGTGAAAGCGTCACATAAACTGCACCGACTGCAGGGCAAAGTGTCACACAAACTGCACCGAGTGCAGGGCAAAGTGGCACACAAACTGCACCGACTGCAGGGAAAAGTGTCACACAAACTGCACCGACTGCAGGGAAAAGTGTCACACAAACTGCACTGACTGCAGAGAAAAGTGTCTCACAAACTGCACGGAATGCAGAACAAAGCGTCACACAAACTGCACCGACCGCAGAGCAAAGCGTCACACAAAATGCACCGACTGCAGAGCAAAGCATCACACAAACTGCACCGACTGCAGAGCAAGGTGTCACACAAACTGCATGGACTGCAGGGCAAAGTGTCACACAATCTGCACCGACTGCAGAGCAAAGTGTCACACAAACTGCATGGACTGTAGAGCAAAGTGTCACACAAACTGCACCAACTGCAGAGCAAAGTGTCACACAAAATGCACCGACTGCAGAGCAAAGTGTCACACAAACTGCACTGAGTGCAAGGGTAAGTTTCACACAAACTGCACCGACTGCAGGGCAAAGTGTCACACAAACTGCACCGACTGCAGGGGAAAGCGTCACACAAACTGCACCGACTGCAGAGCAAAGCGTCACACAAACTGCACCGACTGCAGGGCAAAGTGTCACACAAACTGCACCGACTGCATGGGAAAGAGTCACACAACCGGCACAGACTACAGGGCAAAGCGTCACACAAACTGCACCGACTGCAGGGGAAAGTTTCACACAAACTGCACCGACTGCAGGGCAAAGTGTCACACAAACTTACCGACTGCAGAGGAAAGTTTCACACAAACTGCACTGACTGCAGGGCAAAGTGTCACACAAACTCACCGACTGCAGGGGAAAGTTTCACACAAACTGCACCGACTGCAGAGCAAAGTTTCACACAAACTGCACCGACTGCAGGGGAAAGTGTCACACAAACTGCACCGACTGCAGGGGAAAGTGTCAGACAAACTGCACCGACTGCAGAGCAAAATGTCACACAAACTGCACCGACTGCAGAGGAAAGCATCACACAAACTGCACCGACTGCAGGGGAAAGCGTCACACAAACTGCACCGACTGCAGGGGAAAGCGTCACACAAACTGCACCGACTGCAGAGCGAAGCATCACAAACTGTACCGACTGCAAGTGAAAGCGTCACATAAACTGCACCGACTGCAGGGCAATGTGTCACATTAACTGCACCGAGTGCAGGGCAAAGTGGCACACAAACTGCACCGACTGCAGGGAAAAGTGTCACACAAACTGCACCGACTGCAGGGAAAAGTGTCACACAAACTGCACCGACTGCAGAGAAAAGTGTCTCACAAACTGCACCGAATGCAGAACAAAGCGTCACACAAAATGCACCGATTGCAGAGCAAAGCATCACACAAACTGCACCGACTGCAGAGCAAAGTGTCACACAAACTGCATGGACTGTAGAGCAAAGTGTCACACAAACTGCACCGACTGCAGAGCAAAGTGTCACACAAACTGCACCGACTGCAGGGCAAAGTGTCACACAAACTGCATGGACTGTAGAGCAAAGTGTCACACAAACTGCACCAACTGCAGAGCAAAGTGTCACACAAACTGCATGGACTGTAGGGCAAAGTGTCACACTAACTGCACCGACTGCAGAGCAAAGTGTCACACAAAATGCACCGACTGCAGAGCAAAGCATGACACAAACTGCACCGACTGCAGGTCAAAGTGTCACACAAACTGAACCAACTGCAGGTCAAAGTGTCACACAAACTGCACCGACAGCCGGGGAAAGAATCACACAAACTGCACCGACTGCAGCTCAAAGTGTCACACAAACTGCACCGACTGCACTGCAATGTGTCACACAAACTGCACCGACTGCAGGTCAAAGTGTCACACAAACTGTACCAACTGCAGGGCAAAGCGTCACACAAACTGCACCGACTGCAGGGGAACGCATCACACAAACTGCACCGACTGCAGAGCAAAGTGTCACACAAACTGCACCGACTGCACAGCAAAGTGTCACACAAACTGCACCGACTGCAGAGCAAAGTGTCACACAAACTGCATCGACTGCAGGGCAAAGTGTCACACAAACTGCATGGACTGTAGGGCAAAGTGTCACACAAACTGCACCGACTGCAGAGCAAAGTGTCACACAAAATGCACCGACTGCAGAGTAAAGCATGACACAAACTGCACACACTGCAGGTCAAAGTGTCACACAAACTGAACCAACTGCAGGTCAAAGTGTTACACAAACTGCACCGACTAAAGAGCAAAGAGTCACACAAACGGCACCGACTATAGTGCAGAGCGTCACACAAACTGCACCGACTACAGTGCAAAGCGTCACACAAACTGCATCGACTACAGTGCAATGCATCACACAAACTGCACCGACTACAGTGCAAAGCGTCACACAAACTGCACCGACTACAGTGCAAAGCATCACACAAACTGCACCGACTACAGTGCAATGCATCACACAAACTGCACCGACTACAGTGCAAAGCGTCACACAAACTGCACCGAATGCAGGGCAAAGTGTCACATAAACTGCACTGACTGCAGAGCAAAGTGACACACAAACTGCACCGACTGCAGGGGAAAGCGTCACACAAACTGCGCCGACTGCATGGGAAAGAGTCACCCAAAAGGCACAGACTACAGGGCAAAACGTCACACAAACTGCACCGACTGCAGGGCAAAGTGTCACACAAACTGCACCGACTGCAGGGCAAAGTGTCACACAAACTCACCGACTGCAGGGGAAAGTTTCACACAAACTGCAACGACTGCAGGGCAAAGTGTCACATAAATTGCACCGACTGCAGGGCAAAGGGACACACAAACTGCACCGACTGCAGGGGAAAGTGTCACACAAACTGCACCGACTGCAGAGCAAAGTGTCACACAAACTGCACCGACTGCAGAGCAAAGTGTCACACAAACTGCACCGACTGCAGGGCAAAGTGTCACACAAACTACATGGACTGTAGGGCAAAGTGTCACACTAACTTCACCGACTGCAGAGCAAAGTGTCACACAAAATGCACCGACTGCAGGGCAAAGTGTCACATAAACTGCACACACTGCAGGTCAAAGTGTCACACAAACTGAACCAACTGCAGGTCAAAGTGTCACACAAACTGCACCGACTGCAGGGCAAAGTGTCACACAAACTGCACCGACTGCAGGGGAAAGCGTCACACAAACTGCACCGACTGCAGGGGAAACTCTCACACAAACTGCACCGACTGCAGGGGAAACTCTCACACAAACTGCACCGACTGCATGGGAAAGAGTCACACAAACGGCACAGACTACAGGGCAAAGCGTCACACAAACTGCACCGACTGCAGGGCAAAGTGTCACACAAACTCACCGACTGCAGAGGAAAGTTTCACACAAACTTGTCCGACTGCAGGGCAAAGTGTCACACAAACTCACCGACTGCAGGGGAAAGTGACACACAAACTGCACCGACTGCAGGGGAAAGTGTCACACAAACTGAACCAACTGCAGGTCAAAGTGTCACACAAACTGCACCGACTGCAGGGTAAAGAATCACACAAACTGCACCGACTGCAGGTCAAAGTGTCACACAAACTGCACCGACTGCAGAGCAAAGCGTCACACAAACTGCACCGACTGCAGGTCAAAGTGTCACACAAACTGCACCAACTGCAGGGCAAAGCGTCACACAAACTGCACCGACTGCAGGGGAACGGATCACACAAACTGCACCGACTGCACAGCAAAGTGTCACACAAACTGCACCGACTGCACAGCAAAGTGTCACACAAACTGCACCGACTGCAGAGCTGGGTGTCACACAAACTGCACCGACTGCAGGGCAAAGTGTCACACAAACTGCATGGACTGTAGGGCAAAGTGTCACACTAACTTAACCGACTGCAGAGCAAAGTGTCACACAAAATGCACCGACTACAGTGCAAAGCATCACACAAACCGCACACACTGCAGGTCAAAGTGTCACACAAACTGAACCAACTGCAGGTCAAAGTGTCACGCAAACTGCACCGACAGCAGGGGAAAGAATCACACAAACTGCACCAACTGCAGGTCAAAGTGTTACACAAACTGCACCAACTAAAGAGCAAAGTGTCACACAAACTGCACGACTGCATGGGAAAGAGTCACACAAACGGCACAGACTACAGGGCAAAGCGTCACACAAACTGCAGCGACTGCAGGGCAAAGTGTCACACAAACTGCACCGACTACAGTGCAAACCGTCACACAAACTGCACCGACTACAGTGCAATGCATCACACAAACTGCACCGACTACAGTGCAAAGCATCACACAAACTGCACCGACTACAGTGCAAAGCGTCACACAAACTGCACCGACTGCAAGGGAAAGTTACACACAAACTGCACCGAATGCAGGGCAAAGTGTCACATCAACTGCACTGACTGCAGAGCAAAGTGTCACACAAACTGCACTGACTGCAGAGCAAAGTGACACACAAACTGCACCGACTGCAGGGGAAAGCGTCACACAAACTGCACCGACTGCATGGGAAAGAGTCACCCAAACGGCACAGACTACAGGGCAAAGCGTCACACAAACTGCAGCGACTGCAGGGCAAAGTGTCACACAAACTGCACCGACTGCAGGGCAAAGTGTCACACAAACTCACCGACTGCAGGGGAAAGTTTCACATAAATTGCACTGACTGCAGAGCAAAGTGACACGCAAACTGCACCGACTGCAGGGCAAAGTGTCACACAAACTGCACCGACTGCAGGGGAAAGTGTCACACAAACGGCTCCGACTGCAGGGGAAAGAGTCACACAAACTGCACAGACTGCAGGGGAAAGCGTCACAGAAACAGCACCGACTGCAGAGCAAAGCATCACAAATTGTACCAACTGCAGGGGAAAGCGTCACACAAACTGCACCGACTGCAGAACAAGGCGTCATACAATCTTCCCCGACTGCAGAACAAGCCGTCACACAATCTGCACCAACAGCAGGGTAAAGAATCACACAAACTGCACCGACTGCAGCTCAAAGTGTCACACCAACTGCATAGACTGCAGGTCAAAGTGTCACACAAACTGCACCGACTGCAGGTCAAAGTGTCACACAAACTGCACCAACTGCAGGGGAAAGCGTCACACAAACTGCACCGACTGCAGGGGAACGCATCACACAAACTGCACCGACTGCAGAGCAAGGGTCACACTAACTGCACCGACTGCACAGCAAAGTGTCACACAAACTGCACCAACTGCAGAGAAAAGTGTCACACAAACTGCACCGACTGCAGGGCAAAGTGTCACACAAACTGCACCGATTGCAGAGCAAAGTGTCACACAAACTGCACCGACTGCAGGGCAAAGTGTCACACAAACTGCATGGACTGTAGGGCAAAGTGTCACACTAACTGCACCGACTGCAGAGCAAAGTGTCACACAAAATGCACCGACTGCAGAGCAAAGCATGACACAAACGGCACACACTGTAGGTCAAAATGTCACACAAACTGAACCAACTGCAGGTCAAAGTGTCACACAAACTGCACCGACAGCAGGGGAAAGAATCACACAACTGCACCAACTGCAGGTCAAAGTGTTACACAAACTGCACCGACTAAAGAGCAAAGTGTCACACAAACTGCACCGACTGCATGGGAAAGAGTCACACAAACGGCACCAACTATAGTGCAAAGCGTCACACAAACTGCACCGACTACAGTGCAAAGCGTCACACAAACTGCACCGACTACAGTGCAATGCATCACACAAACTGCACCGACTACAGTGCAAAGCATCACACAAACTGCACCGACTACAGTGCAAAGCGTCACACAAACTGCACCGACTACAGTGCAAACCGTCACACAAACTGCACCAACTGCAAGGGAAAGTTTCACACAAACTGCACCGAATGCAGGGCAAAGTGTCACATAAACTGCACTGACTGCCGAGCAAAGTGACACACCAACTGCACCGACTGCAGGGGAAAGCGTCACACAAACTGCACCGACTGCATGGGAAAGAGTCACCCAAACGGCACAGACTACAGGGCAAAGCGTCACACAAACTGCACTGACTGCAGGGCAAAGTGTCACACAAACTGCACCGACTGCAGGGCAAAGCGTCACACAAACTGCACCGACTGCAGGGCAATGTGTCACACAAACTGCACCGACTGCAGGGCAAAGCGTCACACAAACTGCACCGACTGCAGGGCAAAGTGTCACACAAACTCACCGACTGCAGGGGAAAGTTTCACACAAACTGCACCGACTGCAGGGCAAAGGGACACACAAACTGCACCGACTGCAGGGGAAAGTGTCACACAAATGGCACCGACTGCAGGGGAAAGAGTCACACAAACTGCACAGACTGCAGGGGAAAGCGTCACACAAACTGCACCGACTTCAGAGCAAAGCATCACAAATTGTACCAACTGCAGGGGAAATCGTCAAATAAACTGCACCGACTGCAGAAGAAGGCATCACACAATCTGCACCGACTGAAGGTCAAAGCGTCACACAAACTGCACCGAATACAGGGGAAAGTGTCACACAAACTGCACCGACTGCAGAGCAAAGTTTCACACAAACTGCACCGACTGCAGGGGAAAGTGTCATACAAACTGCATCGACTGCAGGGGAAAGAGTCAGACAAACTGCACCGACTGCAGAGCAAAATGTCACACAAACTGCACCGACTGCAGAGCAAAGTGTCACACAAACTGCACCGACTGCAGAGCAAAGTGTCTCACAAACTGCACCGAATGCAGAACAAAGCGTCACACAAACTGCACCGACTGCAGGGGAAAGCGTCACACAAACTGCACCGACTGCAGGGGAAAGTGTCACACAAACTGCACCGACTGCAGGGGAAATGTCAGACAAACTGCACCGACTGCAGAGAAAAGCATAACAGACTCTGCACCGACTGAAGGTCAAAGCGTCACACAAACTGCACCGAATGCAGGGGAAAGTGTCACACAAACTGCACCAACTGCAGAGCAAAGTTTCACACAAACTGCACCGACTGCAGGGGAAAATGTCACACAAACTGCACCGACTGCAGGGGAAAGTGTCAGACAAACTGCATCGACTGTAGAGCACAACGTCACACAAACTGCACCGACTGCAGGGGAGAGCGTCACACAAACTGCACCGGCTGCAGGGGAAAGCGTCACACAAACTGCACCGACTGCAGAGCAAATTGTCACACAAACTGCACCAACTGCAGAGCAAAGTGTCACACAAACTGCACCGACTGCAGGGCAAAGTGTCACACAAACTGCATGGACTGTAGAGCAAAGTGTCACACAAACTGCACCAACTGCAGAGCAAAGTGTCACACAAACTGCACCGACTGCAGAGCAAAGTGTCACACAAACTGCACCGACTGCAGGTCAAAGTGTCACACAAACTGCATGGATTGTAGAGCAAAGCGTCACACAAAATGCACCGACTGCAGAGCAAAGCATCACACAAACTGCACCGACTGCAGGGCAAAGTGTCACACAAACTGCACCGACTGCAGCTGAAAGTGTCACACCAACTGCATAGATTGCAGGTCAAAGTGTCACACAAACTGAACCAACTGCAGGTCAAAGTGTCACACAAACTGCTCCGACTGCAGCTCAAAGTGTCACACCAACTGCACCGACTGCAGGTCAAAGTGTCACACAAACGGCACCGACTGCATGGGAAAATGTCACACAAACGGCACCGACTGCAGGGCAAAGTGTCACACAAACTGCACCGAGTGCAGGGCAAAGTGGCACACAAACTGCACCGACTTCAGGGAAAAGTGTCACACAAACTGCACCGACTGCAGAGCAAAATGTCACACAAACTGCACCGAATACAGGGGAAAGTGTCACACAAACTGCACCGACTGCAGAGCAAAGTTTCACACAAACTGCACCGACTGCAGGGGAAAGTGTCATACAAACTGCATCGACTGCAGGGGAAAGAGTCAGACAAACTGCACCGACTGCAGAGCAAAATGTCACACAAACTGCACCGACTGCAGAGCAAAGTGTCACACAAACTGCACCGACAGCAGAGCAAAGTGTCTCACAAACTGCACCGAATGCAGAACAAAGCGTCACACAAACTGCACCGACTGCAGGGCAAAGTGTCACACAAACTGCACCGACTGCAGGGCAAAGTGTCACACAAACGGCTCCGACTGCAGGGGAAAGAGTCACACAAACTGCACAGACTGCAGGGGAAAGCGTCACACAAACAGCACCGACTGCAGAGCAAAGCATCACAAATTGTACCAACTGCAGGGGAAAGCGTCACACAAACTGCACCGACTGCAGAACAAGGCGTCATACAATCTGCCCCGACTGCAGAACAAGGCATCACACAATCTGCACCAACAGCAGGGTAAAGAATCACACAAACTGCACCGACTGCAGCTCAAAGTGTCACACCAACTGCATAGACTGCAGGTCAAAGTGTCACACAAACTGCACCGACTGCAGGTCAAAGTGTCACACAAACTGCACCAACTGCAGGGCAAAGCGTCACACAAACTGCACCGACTGCAGGGGAACGCATCACACAAACTGCACCGACTGCAGAGCAAAGGGTCACACTAACTGCACCAACTGCACAGCAAAGTGTCACACAAACTGCACCAACTGCAGAGAAAAGTGTCACACAAACTGCATGGACTGCAGGGCAAAGTGTCACACAAACTGCACCGATTGCAGAGCAAAGTGTCACACAAACTGCACCGACTGCAGGGCAAAGTGTCACACAAACTGCATGGACTGTAGGGCAAAGTGTCACACTAACTGCACCGACTGCAGAGCAAAGTGTCACACAAAATGCACCGACTGCAAAGCAAAGCATGACACAAACTGCACACACTGCAGGTCAAAGTGTCACACAAACTGAACCAACTTGAGGTCAAAGTGTCACACAAACTGCACCGACAGCAGGGGAAAGAATCACACAAACTGCACCAACTGCAGGTCAAAGTGTTACACAAACTGCACCGACTAAAGAGCAAAGTGTCACACAAACTGCACCGACTGCATGGGAAAGAGTCACACAAACGGCACCGACTATAGTGCAAAGCGTCACACAAACCGCACCGACTACAGTGCAAAGCGTCACACAAACTGCACTGACTACAGTGCAATGCATCACACAAACTGCACCGACTACAGTGCAAAGCGTCACACAAACTGCACCGACTACAGTGCAAAGCGTCACACAAACTGCACCAACTGCAAGGGAAAGTTTCACACAAACTGCACCGAATGCAGGGCAAAGTGTCACATAAACTGCACTGACTGCCGAGCAAAGTGACACACCAACTGCACCGACTGCAGGGGAAAGCGTCACACAAACTGCACCGACTGCATGGGAAAGAGTCACCCAAACGGCACAGACTACAGGGCAAAGCGTCACACAAACTGCACCGACTGCAGGGCAAAGTGTCACACAAACTGCACCGACTGCAGGGCAAAGCGTCACACAAACTGCACCGACTGCAGGGCAATGTGTCACACAAACTGCACCGACTGCAGGGCAAAGTGTCACACAAACTCACCGACTGCAGGGGAAAGTTTCACACAAACTGCACCGACTGCAGGGCAAAGGGACACACAAACTGCACCGACTGCAGGGGAAAGTGTCACACAAATGGCACCGACTGCAGGGGAAAGAGTCACACAAACTGCACAGACTGCAGGGGAAAGCATCACTCAAACTGCACCGACTTCAGAGCAAAGCATCACAAATTGTACCAACTGCAGGGGAAATCGTCACATAAACTGCACCGACTGCAGAAGAAGGCGTCACACAATCTGCACCGACTGAAGGTCAAAGCGTCACACAAACTGCACCGAATACAGGGGAAAGTGTCACACAAACTGCACCGACTGCAGAGCAAAGTTTCACACAAACTGCACCGACTGCAGGGGAAAGTGTCATACAAACTGCATCGACTGCAGGGGAAAGAGTCAGACAAACTGCACCGACTGCAGAGCAAAATGTCACACAAACTGCACCGACTGCAGAGCAAAGTGTCACACAAACTGCACCGACTGCAGAGCAAAGTGTCTCACAAACTGCACCGAATGCAGAACAAAGCGTCACACAAACTGCACCGACTGCAGGGGAAAGTGTCACACAAACTGCACCGACTGCAGGGGAAAGTGTCACACAAACTGCACCGACTGCAGGGGAAAGTGTCAGACAAACTGCACCGACTGCAGAGAAAAGCATAACAGACTCTGCACCGACTGAAGGTCAAAGCGTCACACAAACTGCACCGAATGCAGGGGAAAGTGTCACACAAACTGCACCAACTGCAGAGCAAAGTTTCACACAAACTGCACCGACTGCAGGGGAAAATGTCACACAAACTGCACCGACTGCAGGGGAAAGTGTCAGACAAACTGCATCGACTGTAGAGCACAACGTCACACAAACTGCACCGACTGCAGGGGAAGGCGTCACACAAACTGCACCGACTGCAGGGGAAAGCGTCACACAAACTGCACCGACTGCAGAGCAAAGTGTCACACAAACTGCATGGACTGTAGAGCAAAGTGTCACACAAACTGCACCGACTGCAGGGCAAAGTGTCACACAAACTGCATGGACTGTAGAGCAAAGTGTCACACAAACTGCACCAACTGCAGAGCAAAGTGTCACACAAACTGCACCGACTGCAGGACAAAGTGTCACACAAACTGCACCGACTGCAGAGCAAAGTGTCACACAAACTGCATGGATTGTAGAGCAAAGCGTCACACAAAATGCACCGACTGCAGAGCAAAGCATCACACAAACTGCACCGACTGCAGGGCAAAGTGTCACACAAACTGCACCGACTGCAGCTGAAAGTGTCACACCAACTGCATAGACTGCAGGTCAAAGTGTCACACAAACTGAACCAACTGCAGGTCAAAGTGTCACACAAACTGCTCCGACTGCAGCTCAAAGTGTCACACCAACTGCATAGACTGCAGGTCAAAGTGTCACACAAACGGCACCGACTGCATGGGAAAGTGTCACACAAACGGCACCGACTGCAGGGCAAAGTGTCACACAAACTGCACCGACTGCAGGGCAAAGTGGCACACAAACTGCACCGACTTCAGGGAAAAGTGTCACACAAACTGCACCGACTGCAGAGCAAAGTGTCACACAAACTGCACCGACTGCAGAGCAAAGTGTCTCACAAACTGCACCGAATGCAGAACAAAGCGTCACATAAACTGCACCGACTGCAGAAGAAGGCGTCACACAATCTGCACCGACTGCAGGGGAACGCATCACACAAACTGCACCGACTGCAGAGCAAAGTGTCACACAAACTGCACCGACTGCACAGCAAAGTGTCACACAAACTGCACCGACTGCAGAGCAAAGTGTCACACAAACTGCATCGACTGCAGGGCAAAGTGTCACACAAACTGCATGGACTGTAGGGCAAAGTGTCACACAAACTGCACCGACTGCAGAGCAAAGTGTCACACAAAATGCACCGACTGCAGAGTAAAGCATGACACAAACTGCACACACTGCAGGTCAAAGTGTCACACAAACTGAACCAACTGCAGGTCAAAGTGTTACACAAACTGCACCGACTAAAGAGCAAAGAGTCACACAAACGGCACCGACTATAGTGCAGAGCGTCACACAAACTGCACCGACTACAGTGCAAAGCGTCACACAAACTGCATCGACTACAGTGCAATGCATCACACAAACTGCACCGACTACAGTGCAAAGCGTCACACAAACTGCACCGACTACAGTGCAAAGCATCACACAAACTGCACCGACTACAGTGCAATGCATCACACAAACTGCACCGACTACAGTGCAAAGCGTCACACAAACTGCACCGAATGCAGGGCAAAGTGTCACATAAACTGCACTGACTGCAGAGCAAAGTGACACACAAACTGCACCGACTGCAGGGGAAAGCGTCACACAAACTGCGCCGACTGCATGGGAAAGAGTCACCCAAAAGGCACAGACTACAGGGCAAAACGTCACACAAACTGCACCGACTGCAGGGCAAAGTGTCACACAAACTGCACCGACTGCAGGGCAAAGTGTCACACAAACTCACCGACTGCAGGGGAAAGTTTCACACAAACTGCAACGACTGCAGGGCAAAGTGTCACATAAATTGCACCGACTGCAGGGCAAAGGGACACACAAACTGCACCGACTGCAGGGGAAAGTGTCACACAAACTGCACCGACTGCAGAGCAAAGTGTCACACAAACTGCACCGACTGCAGAGCAAAGTGTCACACAAACTGCACCGACTGCAGGGCAAAGTGTCACACAAACTACATGGACTGTAGGGCAAAGTGTCACACTAACTTCACCGACTGCAGAGCAAAGTGTCACACAAAATGCACCGACTGCAGGGCAAAGTGTCACATAAACTGCACACACTGCAGGTCAAAGTGTCACACAAACTGAACCAACTGCAGGTCAAAGTGTCACACAAACTGCACCGACTGCAGGGCAAAGTGTCACACAAACTGCACCGACTGCAGGGGAAAGCGTCACACAAACTGCACCGACTGCAGGGGAAACTCTCACACAAACTGCACCGACTGCAGGGGAAACTCTCACACAAACTGCACCGACTGCATGGGAAAGAGTCACACAAACGGCACAGACTACAGGGCAAAGCGTCACACAAACTGCACCGACTGCAGGGCAAAGTGTCACACAAACTCACCGACTGCAGAGGAAAGTTTCACACAAACTTATCCGACTGCAGGGCAAAGTGTCACACAAACTCACCGACTGCAGGGGAAAGTGACACACAAACTGCACCGACTGCAGGGGAAAGTGTCACACAAACTGAACCAACTGCAGGTCAAAGTGTCACACAAACTGCACCGACTGCAGGGTAAAGAATCACACAAACTGCACCGACTGCAGGTCAAAGTGTCACACAAACTGCACCGACTGCAGAGCAAAGCGTCACACAAACTGCACCGACTGCAGGTCAAAGTGTCACACAAACTGCACCAACTGCAGGGCAAAGCGTCACACAAACTGCACCGACTGCAGGGGAACGGATCACACAAACTGCACCGACTGCACAGCAAAGTGTCACACAAACTGCACCGACTGCACAGCAAAGTGTCACACAAACTGCACCGACTGCAGAGCTGGGTGTCACACAAACTGCACCGACTGCAGGGCAAAGTGTCACACAAACTGCATGGACTGTAGGGCAAAGTGTCACACTAACTTAACCGACTGCAGAGCAAAGTGTCACACAAAATGCACCGACTACAGTGCAAAGCATCACACAAACCGCACACACTGCAGGTCAAAGTGTCACACAAACTGAACCAACTGCAGGTCAAAGTGTCACGCAAACTGCACCGACAGCAGGGGAAAGAATCACACAAACTGCACCAACTGCAGGTCAAAGTGTTACACAAACTGCACCAACTAAAGAGCAAAGTGTCACACAAACTGCACGACTGCATGGGAAAGAGTCACACAAACGGCACCAACTACAGTGCAAAGCGTCACACAAACTGCACCGACTACAGTGCAAACCGTCACACAAACTGCACCGACTACAGTGCAATGCATCACACAAACTGCACCGACTACAGTGCAAAGCATCACACAAACTGCACCGACTACAGTGCAAAGCGTCACACAAACTGCACCGACTGCAAGGGAAAGTTACACACAAACTGCACCGAATGCAGGGCAAAGTGTCACATAAACTGCACTGACTGCAGAGCAAAGTGTCACACAAACTGCACTGACTGCAGAGCAAAGTGACACACAAACTGCACCGACTGCAGGGGAAAGCGTCACACAAACTGCACCGACTGCATGGGAAAGAGTCACCCAAACGGCACAGACTACAGGGCAAAGCGTCACACAAACTGCAGCGACTGCAGGGCAAAGTGTCACACAAACTGCACCGACTGCAGGGCAAAGTGTCACACAAACTCACCGACTGCAGGGGAAAGTTTCACATAAATTGCACTGACTGCAGAGCAAAGTGACACGCAAACTGCACCGACTGCAGGGCAAAGTGTCACACAAACTGCACCGACTGCAGGGGAAAGTGTCACACAAACGGCTCCGACTGCAGGGGAAAGAGTCACACAAACTGCACAGACTGCAGGGGAAAGCGTCACAGAAACAGCACCGACTGCAGAGCAAAGCATCACAAATTGTACCAACTGCAGGGGAAAGCGTCACACAAACTGCACCGACTGCAGAACAAGGCGTCATACAATCTTCCCCGACTGCAGAACAAGCCGTCACACAATCTGCACCAACAGCAGGGTAAAGAATCACACAAACTGCACCGACTGCAGCTCAAAGTGTCACACCAACTGCATAGACTGCAGGTCAAAGTGTCACACAAACTGCACCGACTGCAGGTCAAAGTGTCACACAAACTGCACCAACTGCAGGGGAAAGCGTCACACAAACTGCACCGACTGCAGGGGAACGCATCACACAAACTGCACCGACTGCAGAGCAAGGGTCACACTAACTGCACCGACTGCACAGCAAAGTGTCACACAAACTGCACCAACTGCAGAGAAAAGTGTCACACAAACTGCACCGACTGCAGGGCAAAGTGTCACACAAACTGCACCGATTGCAGAGCAAAGTGTCACACAAACTGCACCGACTGCAGGGCAAAGTGTCACACAAACTGCATGGACTGTAGGGCAAAGTGTCACACTAACTGCACCGACTGCAGAGCAAAGTGTCACACAAAATGCACCGACTGCAGAGCAAAGCATGACACAAACGGCACACACTGTAGGTCAAAATGTCACACAAACTGAACCAACTGCAGGTCAAAGTGTCACACAAACTGCACCGACAGCAGGGGAAAGAATCACACAACTGCACCAACTGCAGGTCAAAGTGTTACACAAACTGCACCGACTAAAGAGCAAAGTGTCACACAAACTGCACCGACTGCATGGGAAAGAGTCACACAAACGGCACCAACTATAGTGCAAAGCGTCACACAAACTGCACCGACTACAGTGCAAAGCGTCACACAAACTGCACCGACTACAGTGCAATGCATCACACAAACTGCACCGACTACAGTGCAAAGCATCACACAAACTGCACCGACTACAGTGCAAAGCGTCACACAAACTGCACCGACTACAGTGCAAACCGTCACACAAACTGCACCAACTGCAAGGGAAAGTTTCACACAAACTGCACCGAATGCAGGGCAAAGTGTCACATAAACTGCACTGACTGCCGAGCAAAGTGACACACCAACTGCACCGACTGCAGGGGAAAGCGTCACACAAACTGCACCGACTGCATGGGAAAGAGTCACCCAAACGGCACAGACTACAGGGCAAAGCGTCACACAAACTGCACTGACTGCAGGGCAAAGTGTCACACAAACTGCACCGACTGCAGGGCAAAGCGTCACACAAACTGCACCGACTGCAGGGCAATGTGTCACACAAACTGCACCGACTGCAGGGCAAAGCGTCACACAAACTGCACCGACTGCAGGGCAAAGTGTCACACAAACTCACCGACTGCAGGGGAAAGTTTCACACAAACTGCACCGACTGCAGGGCAAAGGGACACACAAACTGCACCGACTGCAGGGGAAAAGTGTCACACAAATGGCACCGACTGCAGGGGAAAGAGTCACACAAACTGCACAGACTGCAGGGGAAAGCGTCACACAAACTGCACCGACTTCAGAGCAAAGCATCACAAATTGTACCAACTGCAGGGAAATCGTCAAATAAACTGCACCGACTGCAGAAGAAGGCATCACACAATCTGCACCGACTGAAGGTCAAAGCGTCACACAAACTGCACCGAATACAGGGGAAAGTGTCACACAAACTGCACCGACTGCAGAGCAAAGTTTCACACAAACTGCACCGACTGCAGGGGAAAGTGTCATACAAACTGCATCGACTGCAGGGGAAAGAGTCAGACAAACTGCACCGACTGCAGAGCAAAATGTCACACAAACTGCACCGACTGCAGAGCAAAGTGTCACACAAACTGCACCGACTGCAGAGCAAAGTGTCTCACAAACTGCACCGAATGCAGAACAAAGCGTCACACAAACTGCACCGACTGCAGGGGAAAGCGTCACACAAACTGCACCGACTGCAGGGGAAAGTGTCACACAAACTGCACCGACTGCAGGGGAAATGTCAGACAAACTGCACCGACTGCAGAGAAAAGCATAACAGACTCTGCACCGACTGAAGGTCAAAGCGTCACACAAACTGCACCGAATGCAGGGGAAAGTGTCACACAAACTGCACCAACTGCAGAGCAAAGTTTCACACAAACTGCACCGACTGCAGGGGAAAATGTCACACAAACTGCACCGACTGCAGGGGAAAGTGTCAGACAAACTGCATCGACTGTAGAGCACAACGTCACACAAACTGCACCGACTGCAGGGGAGAGCGTCACACAAACTGCACCGGCTGCAGGGGAAAGCGTCACACAAACTGCACCGACTGCAGAGCAAATTGTCACACAAACTGCACCAACTGCAGAGCAAAGTGTCACACAAACTGCACCGACTGCAGGGCAAAGTGTCACACAAACTGCATGGACTGTAGAGCAAAGTGTCACACAAACTGCACCAACTGCAGAGCAAAGTGTCACACAAACTGCACCGACTGCAGAGCAAAGTGTCACACAAACTGCACCGACTGCAGGTCAAAGTGTCACACAAACTGCATGGATTGTAGAGCAAAGCGTCACACAAAATGCACCGACTGCAGAGCAAAGCATCACACAAACTGCACCGACTGCAGGGCAAAGTGTCACACAAACTGCACCGACTGCAGCTGAAAGTGTCACACCAACTGCATAGATTGCAGGTCAAAGTGTCACACAAACTGAACCAACTGCAGGTCAAAGTGTCACACAAACTGCTCCGACTGCAGCTCAAAGTGTCACACCAACTGCATAGACTGCAGGTCAAAGTGTCACACAAACGGCACCGACTGCATGGGAAAATGTCACACAAACGGCACCGACTGCAGGGCAAAGTGTCACACAAACTGCACCGAGTGCAGGGCAAAGTGGCACACAAACTGCACCGACTTCAGGGAAAAGTGTCACACAAACTGCACCGACTGCAGAGCAAAATGTCACACAAACTGCACCGAATACAGGGGAAAGTGTCACACAAACTGCACCGACTGCAGAGCAAAGTTTCACACAAACTGCACCGACTGCAGGGGAAAGTGTCATACAAACTGCATCGACTGCAGGGGAAAGAGTCAGACAAACTGCACCGACTGCAGAGCAAAATGTCACACAAACTGCACCGACTGCAGAGCAAAGTGTCACACAAACTGCACCGACAGCAGAGCAAAGTGTCTCACAAACTGCACCGAATGCAGAACAAAGCGTCACACAAACTGCACCGACTGCAGGGCAAAGTGTCACACAAACTGCACCGACTGCAGGGCAAAGTGTCACACAAACGGCTCCGACTGCAGGGGAAAGAGTCACACAAACTGCACAGACTGCAGGGGAAAGCGTCACACAAACAGCACCGACTGCAGAGCAAAGCATCACAAATTGTACCAACTGCAGGGGAAAGCGTCACACAAACTGCACCGACTGCAGAACAAGGCGTCATACAATCTGCCCCGACTGCAGAACAAGGCATCACACAATCTGCACCAACAGCAGGGTAAAGAATCACACAAACTGCACCGACTGCAGCTCAAAGTGTCACACCAACTGCATAGACTGCAGGTCAAAGTGTCACACAAACTGCACCGACTGCAGGTCAAAGTGTCACACAAACTGCACCAACTGCAGGGCAAAGCGTCACACAAACTGCACCGACTGCAGGGGAACGCATCACACAAACTGCACCGACTGCAGAGCAAAGGGTCACACTAACTGCACCAACTGCACAGCAAAGTGTCACACAAACTGCACCAACTGCAGAGAAAAGTGTCACACAAACTGCATGGACTGCAGGGCAAAGTGTCACACAAACTGCACCGATTGCAGAGCAAAGTGTCACACAAACTGCACCGACTGCAGGGCAAAGTGTCACACAAACTGCATGGACTGTAGGGCAAAGTGTCACACTAACTGCACCGACTGCAGAGCAAAGTGTCACACAAAATGCACCGACTGCAAAGCAAAGCATGACACAAACTGCACACACTGCAGGTCAAAGTGTCACACAAACTGAACCAACTGCAGGTCAAAGTGTCACACAAACTGCACCGACAGCAGGGGAAAGAATCACACAAACTGCACCAACTGCAGGTCAAAGTGTTACACAAACTGCACCGACTAAAGAGCAAAGTGTCACACAAACTGCACCGACTGCATGGGAAAGAGTCACACAAACGGCACCGACTATAGTGCAAAGCGTCACACAAACCGCACCGACTACAGTGCAAAGCGTCACACAAACTGCACTGACTACAGTGCAATGCATCACACAAACTGCACCGACTACAGTGCAAAGCGTCACACAAACTGCACCGACTACAGTGCAAAGCGTCACACAAACTGCACCAACTGCAAGGGAAAGTTTCACACAAACTGCACCGAATGCAGGGCAAAGTGTCACATAAACTGCACTGACTGCCGAGCAAAGTGACACACCAACTGCACCGACTGCAGGGGAAAGCGTCACACAAACTGCACCGACTGCATGGGAAAGAGTCACCCAAACGGCACAGACTACAGGGCAAAGCGTCACACAAACTGCACCGACTGCAGGGCAAAGTGTCACACAAACTGCACCGACTGCAGGGCAAAGCGTCACACAAACTGCACCGACTGCAGGGCAATGTGTCACACAAACTGCACCGACTGCAGGGCAAAGTGTCACACAAACTCACCGACTGCAGGGGAAAGTTTCACACAAACTGCACCGACTGCAGGGCAAAGGGACACACAAACTGCACCGACTGCAGGGGAAAGTGTCACACAAATGGCACCGACTGCAGGGGAAAGAGTCACACAAACTGCACAGACTGCAGGGGAAAGCATCACTCAAACTGCACCGACTTCAGAGCAAAGCATCACAAATTGTACCAACTGCAGGGGAAATCGTCACATAAACTGCACCGACTGCAGAAGAAGGCGTCACACAATCTGCACCGACTGAAGGTCAAAGCGTCACACAAACTGCACCGAATACAGGGGAAAGTGTCACACAAACTGCACCGACTGCAGAGCAAAGTTTCACACAAACTGCACCGACTGCAGGGGAAAGTGTCATACAAACTGCATCGACTGCAGGGGAAAGAGTCAGACAAACTGCACCGACTGCAGAGCAAAATGTCACACAAACTGCACCGACTGCAGAGCAAAGTGTCACACAAACTGCACCGACTGCAGAGCAAAGTGTCTCACAAACTGCACCGAATGCAGAACAAAGCGTCACACAAACTGCACCGACTGCAGGGGAAAGTGTCACACAAACTGCACCGACTGCAGGGGAAAGTGTCACACAAACTGCACCGACTGCAGGGGAAAGTGTCAGACAAACTGCACCGACTGCAGAGAAAAGCATAACAGACTCTGCACCGACTGAAGGTCAAAGTGTCACACAAACTGCACCGAATGCAGGGGAAAGTGTCACACAAACTGCACCAACTGCAGAGCAAAGTTTCACACAAACTGCACCGATTGCAGGGGAAAATGTCACACAAACTGCACCGACTGCAGGGGAAAGTGTCAGACAAACTGCATCGACTGTAGAGCACAACGTCACACAAACTGCACCGACTGCAGGGGAAAGCGTCACACAAACTGCACCGACTGCAGGGGAAAGCGTCACACAAACTGCACCGACTGCAGAGCAAAGTGTCACACAAACTGCATGGACTGTAGAGCAAAGTGTCACACAAACTGCACCGACTGCAGGGCAAAGTGTCACACAAACTGCATGGACTGTAGAGCAAAGTGTCACACAAACTGCACCAACTGCAGAGCAAAGTGTCACACAAACTGCACCGACTGCAGGACAAAGTGTCACACAAACTGCACCGACTGCAGAGCAAAGTGTCACACAAACTGCATGGATTGTAGAGCAAAGCGTCACACAAAATGCACCGACTGCAGAGCAAAGCATCACACAAACTGCACCGACTGCAGGGCAAAGTGTCACACAAACTGCACCGACTGCAGCTGAAAGTGTCACACCAACTGCATAGACTGCAGGTCAAAGTGTCACACAAACTGAACCAACTGCAGGTCAAAGTGTCACACAAACTGCTCCGACTGCAGCTCAAAGTGTCACACCAACTGCATAGACTGCAGGTCAAAGTGTCACACAAACGGCACCGACTGCATGGGAAAGTGTCACACAAACGGCACCGACTGCAGGGCAAAGTGTCACACAAACTGCACCGACTGCAGGGCAAAGTGGCACACAAACTGCACCGACTTCAGGGAAAAGTGTCACACAAACTGCACCGACTGCAGAGCAAAGTGTCACACAAACTGCACCGACTGCAGAGCAAAGTGTCTCACAAACTGCACCGAATGCAGAACAAAGCGTCACATAAACTGCACCGACTGCAGAAGAAGGCGTCACACAATCTGCACCGACTGAAGGTCAAAGCGTCACACAAACTGCACCGAATACAGGGGAAAGTGTCACACAAACTGCAACGACTGCAGAGCAAAGTTTCACACAAACTGCACCGACTGCAGGGGAAAGTGTCATACAAACTGCATCGACTGCAGGGGAAAGAGTCAGACAAACTGCACCGACTGCAGAGCAAAATGTCACACAAACTGCACCGACTGCAGAGCAAAGTGTCACACAAACTGCACCGACTGCAGAGCAAAGTGTCTCACAAACTGCACCGAATGCAGAACAAAGCGTCACACAAACTGCACCGACTGCAGGGGAAAGTGTCACACAAACTGCACCGACTGCAGGGGAAAGTGTCACACAAACTGCACCGACTGCAGGGGAAAGTGTCACACAAACTGCACCGACTGCAAGGGAAAGAGTCAAACAAACTGCACCGCCTGCAGGGGAAACAGTCACACAAACTTCACCGACTGCAGGTCAAAGCGTCACACAAAGTGCACCGATTGCAGGGGAAAGAGTAACACAAACTTCACTGACTGCAGGTCAAAGCGTCACACAAACGTCACCGACTGCAGAGCAAAGCATCACAAATTGTACCAACTGCAGGGGAAAGCGTCACACAAAGTGCACCGACTGCAGGGGAAAGTGTCAGACAAACTGCACCGACTGCAGAGAAAAGCATAACAGAATCTGCACCGACTGAAGGTCAAAGCGTCACACAAACTGCACCGAATGCAGGGGAAAGTGTCACACAAACTGCACCAACTGCAGAGCAAAGTTTCACACAAACTGCACCGACTGCAGGGGAAAATGTCACACAAACTGCACCGACTGCAGGGGAAAGTGTCAGACAAACTGCATCGACTGTAGAGCACAACGTCACACAAACTGCACCGACTGCAGGGGAAAGCATCACACAAACTGCACCGACTGCAGGGGAAAGCGTCACACAAACTGCACCGACTGCAGAGCAAAGTGTCACACAAAGTGCATGGACTGTAGAGCAAAGTGTCACACAAACTGCACCGACTGCAGGGCAAAGTGTCACACAAACTGCATGGACTGTAGAGCAAAGTGTCACACAAACTGCACCAACTGCAGAGCAAAGTGTCACACAAACTGCACCGACTGCAGGACAAAGTGTCACACAAACTGCACCGACTGCAGAGCAAAGTGTCACACAAACTGCATGGATTGTAGAGCAAAGCGTCACACAAAATGCACCGACTGCAGAGCAAAGCATCACACAAACTGCACCGACTGCAGGGCAAAGTGTCACACAAACTGCACCGACTGCAGCTGAAAGTGTCACACCAACTGCATAGACTGCAGGTCAAAGTGTCACACAAACTGAACCAACTGCAGGTCAAAGTGTCACACAAACTGCTCCGCCTGCAGCTCAAAGTGTCACAGCAACTGCATAGACTGCAGGTCAAAGTGTCACACAAACGGCACCGACTGCATGGGAAAGTGTCACACAAACTGAACCAACTGCAGGTCAAAGTGTCACACAAACTGCTCCGACTGCAGCTCAAAGTGTCACACCAACTGCATAGACTGCAGGTCAAAGTGTCACACAAACGGCACCGACTGCATGGGAAAGTGTCACACAAACGGCACCGACTGCAGGGCAAAGTGTCACACAAACTGCACCGAGTGCAGGGCAAAGTGGCACACAAACTGCACCGACTTCAGGGAAAAGTGTCACACAAACTGCACCGACTGCAGAGCAAAGTGTCACACAAACTGCACCGACTGCAGAGCAAAGTGTCTCACAAACTGCACCGAATGCAGAACAAAGCGTCACACAAACTGCACCGACTGCAGGGGAAAGTGTCACACAAACTGCACCGACTGCAGGGGAAAGTGTCACACAAACTGCACCGACTGCAAGGGAAAGAGTCAAACAAACTGCACCGACTGCAGGGGAAAGAGTCACACAAACTTCACCGACTGCAGGTCAAAGCGTCACACAAACGGCACCGATTGCAGGGGAAAGAGTAACACAAACTTCACCGACTGCAGGTCAAAGCGTCACACAAACGTCACCGACTGCAGAGCAAAGCATCACAAATTGTACCAACTGCAGGGGAAAGCGTCACACAAAGTGCACCGACTGCAGGGGAAAGTGTCAGACAAACTGCACCGACTGCAGAGAAAAGCATAACAGAATCTGCACCGACTGAAGGTCAAAGCGTCACACAAACTGCACCGAATGCAGGGGAAAGTGTCACACAAACTGCACCAACTGCAGAGCAAAGTTTCACACAAAACTGCACCGACTGCAGGGGAAAATGTCACACATACTGCACCGACTGCAGGGGAAAGTGTCAGACAAACTGCATCGACTGTAGAGCACAATGTCACACAAACTGCACCGACTGCAGGGGAAAGCGTCACACAAACTGCACCGACTGCAGGGGAAAGCATCACACAAACTGCACCGACTGCAGAGCAAAGTGTCACACAAACTGCATGGACTGTAGAGCAAAATGTCACACAAACTGCACCGACTGCAGGGCAAAGTGTCACACAAACTGCATGGACTGTAGAGCAAAGTGTCACACAAACTGCACCAACTGCAGAGCAAAGTGTCACACAAACTGCACTGACTGCAGGACAAAGTGTCACACAAACTGCACCGACTGCAGAGCAAAGTGTCACACAAACTGCATGGATTGTAGAGCAAAGCGTCACACAAAATGCACCGACTGCAGAGCAAAGCATCACACAAACTGCACCGACTGCAGGGCAAAGTGTCACACAAACTGCACCGACTGCAGCTGAAAGTGTCACACCAACTGCATAGACTGCAGGTCAAAGTGTCACACAAACTGAGCCAACTGCAGGTCAAAGTGTCACACAAACTGCTCCGACTGCAGCTCAAAGTGTCACACCAACTGCATAGACTGCAGGTCAAAGTGTCACACAAACTGCACCGACTAAAGAGCAAAGTGTCACACAAACTGCACCGACTGCATGGGAAAGAGTCACACAAACGGCACCGACTGCAGGGCAAAGTGTCACACAAACTGCACCGAGTGCAGGGCAAAGTGGCACACAAACTGCACCGACTGCAGGGAAAAGTGTCACACAAACTGCACCGACTGCAGAGCAAAGTGTCTCACAAACTGCACCAAATGCAGAACAAAGCGTCACACAAACTGCACCGACTGCAGGGGAAAGTGTCACACAAACTGCACCGACTGCAGGGGAAAGTGTCACACAAACTGCACCGACTGCAAGGGAAAGAGTCAAACAAACTGCACCGACTGCAGGGGAAAGAGTCACACAAACTTCACCGACTGCAGGTCAAAGCGTCACACAAACGGCACCGATTGCAGGGGAAAGAGTAACACAAACTTCTTCGACTGCAGGTCAAAGAGTCACACAAACGTCACCGACTGCAGAGCAAAGCATCACAAATTGTACCAACTGCAGGGGAAAGCGTCACACAAAGTGCACCGACTGCAGGGGAAAGTGTCAGACAAACTGCACCGACTGCAGAGAAAAGCATAACAGAATCTGAACCGACTGAAGGTCAAAGCGTCACACAAACTGCACCGAATGCAGGGGAAAGTGTCACACAAACTGCACCAACTGCAGAGCAAAGTTTCACACAAACTGCACCGACTGCAGGGGAAAATGTCACACAAACTGCACCGACTGCAGGGGAAAGTGTCAGACAAACTGCATCGACTGTAGAGCACAATGTCACACAAACTGCACCGACTGCAGGGGAAAGCGTCACACAAACTGCACCAACTGCAGGGGAAAGCGTCACACAAACTCCACCGACTGCAGCTCAAAGCGTCACACAAACTGCACCGACTGCAGAGCGAAGCATCACAAACTGTACCGACTGCAGGGCAAAGTGTCACATAAACTGCACTGACTGTGGGGGAAAGCGTCACACAAACTGTCCCGACTGCAGGGGAAAGCGTCACACAAACTGCACCGACTGCAGGGCAACGTGTCACACAAACTGCACCGAGTGCAGGGCAAAGTGTCACACAAACTGCACCGACTGCAGGGAAAAGTGTCACACAAAATGCATGGACTGTAGGGCAAAGTGTCACACAAACTGCACCGACTACAGAGCAAAGCGTCACACAAAATGCACCGACTGCAGAGCAAAGCATCACACAAACTGCACCAACTGCAGAGTAAAGCGTCACACAAACTGCACCGACTGCAGGGGAACGCATCACACAAACTGCACCGACTGCAGAGCAAAGTGTCACACAAACTGCACCGACTGCAGGGGAAAGAGTCACACAAACTGCACCGACTGCAGAGAAAAGTGTCACACAAACTGCATGGACTGCAGGGCAAAGTGTCACACAAACTGCACCGACTGCAGAGCAAAGTGTCACACAAACTGCACCAACAGCAGGGGAAAGTGTCACACAAACTGCACCGACTGCAGAACAAGGCGTCATACAATCTGCCCCGACTGCAGAACAAGGCATCACACAATCTGCACCAACAGCAGGGTAAAGAATCACGCAAACTGCACCGACTGCAGCTCAAAGTGTCACACCAACTGCATAGACTGCAGGTCAAAGTGTCACACAAACTGCACCGACTGCAGGTCAAAGTGTCACACAAACTGCACCAACTGCAGGGTAAAGCGTCACACAAACTGCACCGACTGCAGGGGAACGCATCACACAAACTGCACCGACTGCAGAGCAAAGGGTCACACTAACTGCACCGAATGCACAGCAAAGTGTCACACAAACTGCACCAACTGCAGAGAAAAGTGTCACACAAACTGCATGGACTGCAGGGCAAAGTGTCACACAAACTGCACCGATTGCAGAGCAAAGTGTCACACAAACTGCACCGACTGCAGGGCAAAGTGTCACACAAACTGCATGGACTGTAGGGCAAAGTGTCACACTAACTGCACCGACTGCAGAGCAAAGTGTCACACAAAATGCACCGACTGCAGAGCAAAGCATGACACAAACTGCACACACTGCAGGTCAAAGTGTCACACAAACTGAACCAACTGCAGGTCAAAGTGTCACACAAACTGCACCGACAGCAGGGGAAAGAATCACACAAACTGCACCAACTGCAGGTCAATGTGTTACACAAACTGCACCGACTAAAGAGCAAAGTGTCACACAAACTGCACCGACTGCATGGGAAAGAGTCACACAAACGGCACCGACTATAGTGCAAAGCGTCACACAAACTGCACCGACTACAGTGCAAAGCGTCACACAAACTGCACCGACTACAGTGCAATGCATCACACAAACTGCACCGACTACAGTGCAAAGCATCACACAAACTGCACCGACTACAGTGCAAAGCGTCACACAAACTGCACCGACTACAGTGCAAACCGTCACACAAACTGCACCAACTGCAATGGAAAGTTTCACACAAACTGCACCGAATGCAGGGCAAAGTGTCACATAAACTGCACTGACTGCCGAGCAAAGTGACACACCAACTGCACCGACTGCAGGGGAAAGCGTCACACAAACTGCACCGACTGCATGGGAAAGAGTCACCCAAACGGCACAGACTACAGGGCAAAGCGTCACACAAACTGCACCGACTGCAGGGCAAAGTGTCACACAAACTGCACCGACTGCAGGGCAAAGCGTCACACAAACTGCACCGACTGCAGGGCAATGTGTCACACAAACTGCACCGACTGCAGGGCAAAGTGTCACACAAACTCACCGACTGCAGGGGAAAGTTTCACACAAACTGCACCAACTGCAGGGTAAAGGGACACACAAACTGCACCGACTGCAGGGGAAAGTGTCACACAAATGGCACCGACTGCAGGGGAAAGAGTCACACAAACTGCACAGACTGCAGGGGGAAAGCGTCACACAAACTGCAACCGACTTCAGAGCAAAGCATCACAAATTGTACCAACTGCAGGGGAAATCGTCACATAAACTGCACCGACTGCAGAAGAAGGCGTCACACAATCTGCACCGACTGAAGGTCAAAGCGTCACACAAACTGCACCGAATACAGGGGAAAGTGTCACACAAACTGCACCGACTGCAGAGCAAAGTTTCACACAAACTGCACCGACTGCAGGGGAAAGTGTCATACAAACTGCATCGACTGCAGGGGAAAGAGTCAGACAAACTGCACCGACTGCAGAGCAAAATGTCACACAAACTGCACCAACTGCAGAGCAAAGTGTCACACAAACTGCACCGACTGCAGAGCAAAGTGTCTCACAAACTGCACCGAATGCAGAACAAAGCGTCACACAAACTGCACCGACTGCAGGGGAAAGTGTCACACAAACTGCACCGACTGCAGAGCAAAGGGTCACACTAACTGCACCGACTGCACAGCAAAGTGTCACACAAACTGCACCAACTGCAGAGAAAAGTGTCACACAAACTGCATGGACTGCAGGGCAAAGTGTCACACAAACTGCACCGATTGCAGAGCAAAGTGTCACACAAACTGCACCGACTGCAGGGCAAAGTGTCACACAAACTGCATGGACTGTAGGGCAAAGTGTCACACTAACTGCACCGACTGCAGAGCAAAGTGTCACACAAAATGCACCGACTGCAGAGCAAAGCATGACACAAACTGCACACACTGCAGGTCAAAGTGTCACACAAACTGAACCAACTGCAGGTCAAAGTGTCACACAAACTGCACCGACAGCAGGGGAAAGAATCACACAAACTGCACCAACTGCAGGTCAATGTGTTACACAAACTGCACCGACTAAAGAGCAAAGTGTCACACAAACTGCACCGACTGCATGGGAAAGAGTCACACAAACGGCACCGACTATAGTGCAAAGCGTCACACAAACTGCACCGACTACAGTGCAAAGCGTCACACAAACTGCACCGACTACAGTGCAATGCATCACACAAACTGCACCGACTACAGTGCAAAGCATCACACAAACTGCACCGACTACAGTGCAAAGCGTCACACAAACTGCACCGACTACAGTGCAAACCGTCACACAAACTGCACCAACTGCAAGGGAAAGTTTCACACAAACTGCACCGAATGCAGGGCAAAGTGTCACATAAACTGCACTGACTGCCGAGCAAAGTGACACACCAACTGCACCGACTGCAGGGGAAAGCGTCACACAAACTGCACCGACTGCATGGGAAAGAGTCACCCAAACGGCACAGACTACAGGGCAAAGCGTCACACAAACTGCACCGACTGCAGGGCAAAGTGTCACACAAACTGCACCGACTGCAGGGCAAAGCGTCACACAAACTGCACCGACTGCAGGGCAATGTGTCACACAAACTGCACCGACTGCAGGGCAAAGTGTCACACAAACTCACCGACTGCAGGGGAAAGTTTCACACAAACTGCCCCGACTGCAGGGTAAAGGGACACACAAACTGCACCGACTGCAGGGGAAAGTGTCACACAAATGGCACCGACTGCAGGGGAAAGAGTCACACAAACTGCACAGACTGCAGGGGAAAGCGTCACACAAACTGCACCGACTTCAGAGCAAAGCATCACAAATTGTACCAACTGCAGGGGAAATCGTCACATAAACTGCACCGACTGCAGAAGAAGGCGTCACACAATCTGCACCGACTGAAGGTCAAAGCGTCACACAAACTGCACCGAATACAGGGGAAAGTGTCACACAAACTGCACCGACTGCAGAGCAAAGTTTCACACAAACTGCACCGACTGCAGGGGAATGTGTCATACAAACTGCATCGACTGCAGGGGAAAGAGTCAGACAAACTGCACCGACTGCAGAGCAAAATGTCACACAAACTGCACCAACTGCAGAGCAAAGTGTCACACAAACTGCACCGACTGCAGAGCAAAGTGTCTCACAAACTGCACCGAATGCAGAACAAAGCGTCACACAAACTGCACCGACTGCAGGGGAAAGTGTCACACAAACTGCACCGACTGCAGGGGAAAGTGTCACACAAACTGCACCGACTGCAGAGGAAAGTGTCAGACAAACTGCACCGACTGCAGAGAAAAGCATAACAGAATCTGCACCGACTGAAGGTCAAAGCGTCACACAAACTGCACCGAATGCAGGGGAAAGTGTCACACAAACTGCACCAACTGCAGAGCAAAGTTTCACACAAACTGCACCGACTGCAGGGGAAAATGTCACACAAACTGCACCGACTGCAGGGGAAAGTGTCAGACAAACTGCATTGACTGTAGAGCACAACGTCACACAAACTGCACCGACTGCAGGGGAAAGCGTCACACAAACTGCACCGACTGCAGGGGAAAGCGTCACACAAACTGCACCGACTGCAGAGCAAAGTGTCACACAAACTGCACCAACTGCAGAGCAAAGTGTCACACAAACTGCACCGACTGCAGGGCAAAGTGTCACACAAACTGCATGGACTGTAGAGCAAAGTGTCACACAAACTGCACCAACTGCAGAGCAAAGTGTCACACAAACTGCACAGACTGCAGGGGAAAGCGTCACATAAACTGCACCGACTGCAGAAGAAGGCGTCACACAATCTGCACCGACTGAAGGTCAAAGCGTCACACAAACTGCACCGAATACAGGGGAAAGTGTCACACAAACTGCACCGACTGCAGAGCAAAGTTTCACACAAACTGCACCGACTGCAGGGGAAAGTGTCATACAAACTGCATCGACTGCAGGGGAAAGAGTCAGACTAACTGCACCGACTGCAGAGCAAAATGTCACACAAACTGCACCGACTGCAGAGCAAAGTGTCACACAAACTGCACCGACTGCAGAGCAAAGTGTCTCACAAACTGCACCGAATGCAGAACAAAGCGTCACACAAACTGCACCGACTGCAGGGGAAAGTGTCACACAAACTGCACCGACTGCAGGGGAAAGTGTCACACAAACTGCACCGACTGCAGGGGAAAGTGTCACACAAACTGCACCGACTGCAAGGGAAAGAGTCAAACAAACTGCACCGACTGCAGGGGAAAGAGTCACACAAACTTCACCGACTGCAGGTCAAAGCGTCACACAAACGGCACCGATTGCAGGGGAAAGAGTAACACAAACTTCACCGACTGCAGGTCAAAGCGTCACACAAACGTCACCGACTGCAGAGCAAAGCATCACAAATTGTACCAACTGCAGGGGAAAGCGTCACACAAAGTGCACCGACTGCAGGGGAAAGTGTCACACAAACTGCACCGACTGCAGAGAAAAGCATAACAGAATCTGCACCGACTGAAGGTCAAAGCGTCACACAAACTGCACCGACTGTAGAGCACAACGTCACACAAACTGCATCGACTGTAGGGGAAAGCGTCACGCAAACTGCACCGACTGCAGGGGAAAGCGTCACACAAACTGCACCGACTGCAGAGCAAAGTGTCACACAAACTGCATGGACTGAAGAGCAAAGTGTCACACAAACTGCACCGACTGCAGGGCAAAGTGTCACACAAACTGCATGGACTGTAGAGCAAAGTGTCACACAAACTGCACCAACTGCAGAGCAAAGTGTCACACAAACTGCACCGACTGCAGGACAAAGTGTCACACAAACTGCACCGACTGCAGAGCAAAGTGTCACACAAACTGCATGGATTGTAGAGCAAAGCGTCACACAAAATGCACCGACTGCAGAGCAAAGCATCACACAAACTGCACCGACTGCAGGGCAAAGTGTCACTCAAACTGCACCGACTGCAGCTGAAAGTGTCACACCAACTGCATAGACTGCAGGTCAAAGTGTCACACAAACTGAACCAACTGCAGGTCAAAGTGTCACACAAACTGCTCCGACTGCAGCTCAAAGTGTCACACCAACTGCATAGACTGCAGGTCAAAGTGTCACACAAACTGCACCGACTAAAGAGCAAAGTGTCACACAAACTGCACCGACTGCATGGGAAAGAGTCACACAAACGGCACCGACTGCAGGGCAAAGTGTCACACAAACTGCACCGAGTGCAGGGCAAAGTGGCACACAAACTGCACCGACTTCAGGGAAAAGTGTCACACAAACTGCACCGACTGCAGAGCAAAGTGTCTCACAAACTGCACCAAATGCAGAACAAAGCGTCACACAAACTGCACCGACTGCAGGGGAAAGTGTCACACAAACTGCACCGACTGCAAGGGAAAGAGTCAAACAAACTGCACCGACTGCAGGGGAAAGAGTCACACGAACTTCACCGACTGCAGGTCAAAGTGTCACACAAACGGCACCGATTGCAGGGGAAAGAGTAACACAAACGTCACCGACTGCAGAGCAAAGCATCACAAATTGTACCAACTGCAGGGGAAAGCGTCACACAAAGTGTACCAACTGCAGGGGAAAGTGTCAGACAAACTGCACCGACTGCAGAGAAAAGCATAACAGAATCTGAACCGACTGAAGGTCAAAGCGTCACACAAACTGCACCGAATGCAGGGGAAAGTGTCACACAAACTGCACCAACTGCAGAGCAATGTTTCACACAAACTGCACCGACTGCAGGGGAAAAAGTCACACAAACTGCACCGACTGCAGGGGAAAGTGTCAGACAAACTGCATCGACTGTAGAGCACAATGTCACACAAACTGCACCGACTGCAGGGGAAAGCGTCACACAAACTGCACCGACTGCAGGGGAAAGCGTCACACAAACTGCACCGACTGCAGGGGAAAGCGTCACACAAACTCCACCGACTGCAGCACAAAGCGTCACACAAACTGCACCGACTGCAGGGGAAAGCGTCACACAAACTGCACCGACTGCATGGGAAAGAGTCACACAAACGGCACCGACTGCAGGGCAAAGTGTCACATAAACTGCACCGACTGTGGGGGAAAGCGTCACACAAACTGTCCCGACTGCAGGGGAAAGCGTCACACAAACTGCACCGACTGCAGGGCAACGTGTCACACAAACTGCACCGATTGCAGGGCAAAGTGTCACACAAACTGCACCGACTGCAGGGAAAAGTGTCACACAAAATGCATGGACTGTAGGGCAAAGTGTCACACAAACTGCACCGACTACAGAGCAGAGCGTCACACAAAATGCACCGACTGCAGAGCAAAGCATCACACAAACTGCACCAACTGCAGAGTAAAGCGTCACACAAACTGCACCGACTGCAGGGGAACGCATCACACAAACTGCACCGACTGCAGAGCAAAGTGTCACACAAACTGCACCGACTGCAGGGGAAAGAGTCACACAAACTGCACCGACTGCAGAGAAAAGTGTCACACAAACTGCATGGACTGCAGGGCAAAGTGTCACACAAACTGCACCGACTGCAGAGCAATGTGTCACACAAACTGCACCAACTGCAGGGCAAAGTGTCACACAAACTGCATGGAGTGTAGGGCAAAGTGTCACACTTACTGCACCGACTGCAGAGCAAAGTGTCACACAAAATGCACCGACTGCAGAGCAAAGCGTCACACAAACTGCACTGACTGCATTTCAAAGTGTCACACAAACTGAACCAACTGCAGGTCAAAGTGTCACACAAACTGCAACGACAGCAGGGGAAAGAATCACACAAACTGCACCAACTGCAGGTCAAAGTGTTACACAAACTGCACCGACTAAAGAGCAAAGTGTCCCACAAACTGCACCGACTGCATGGGAAAGAGTCACACAAACGGCACTGACTATAGTGCAAAGCGTCACACAAACTGCACCGACTACAGTGCAATGCATCACACAAAGTGCACCGACTACAGTGCAAAGCATCACACAAACTGCACCGACTACAGTGCAAAGCATCACACAAACTGCACCGACTACAATGCAAAGCATCACACAAACTGCACCGACTACAGTGCAAAGCGTCACACAAACTGCACCGACCACAGTGCAAACCGTCACACAAACTGCACCGACTGCAAGGGAAAGTTTCACACAAACTGCACCGAATGCAGGGCAAAGTGTCACATAAACTGCACTGACTGCAGAGCAAAGTGACACACAAGCTGCACCGACTGCAGGGGAAAGCATCACACAAACTGCACCGACTGCATGGGAAAGAGTCACCCAAACGGCACAGACTATAGGGCAAAGCGTCACACAAACTGCAGCGACTGCAGGGCAAAGTGTCACACAAACTCACCGACTGCAGGGGAAAGTTTCACACAAACCGCACCGACTGCAGGGCAAAGTGTCACATAAATTGCACCGACTGCAGGGCAAGGGACACACAAACTGCACCGACTGCAGGGGAAAGTGTCACACAAACGGCACCGACTGCAGGGGAAAGAGTCACACAAACTGCACAGACTGCAGGGGAAGGCGTCACACAAACAGCACCGACTGCAGAGCAAAGCATCACAAATTGTACCAACTGCAGGGGAAAGCGTCACACAAACTGCACCGACTGCAGAACAAGGCGTCACACAAACTGCACCGAATGCAGGGGAAAGTGACACACAAACTGCACCGACTGCAGAGCAAAGTTTCACACAAACTGCACCGACTGCAGGGGAAAGTGTCAGACAAACTGCACCGACTGCAGAGCAAAATGTCACACAAACTGCACCGACTGCAGAGCAAAGCATCACACAAACTGCACCGACTGCAGAGCAAAGCATCACACAAACTGCACCGACTGCAGGGGAAAGTGTCACACAAACTGCACCGACTGCAGAGCAAAATGTCACACAAACTGCACCGACTGCAGGGGAAAGCGTCACACAAACTGCAATGACTGCAGGGCAAAGTGTCACACAAACTGCACCGACTGCAGGGAAAAGTGTCACACAAAATGCATGGACTGTAGGGCAAAGTGTCACACAAACTGCACTGACTACAGAGCAAAGCGTCACACAAAATGCACCGACTGCAGAGCAAAGCATCACACAAACTGCACCAACTGCAGAGTAAAGCGTCACACAAACTGCACCGACTGCAGGGGAACGCATCACACAAACTGCACCGACTGCAGAGCAAAGTGTCACACAAACTGCACCGACTGCAGGGGAAAGAGTCACACAAACTGCACCGACTGCAGAGAAAAGTGTCACACAAACTGCATGGACTGCAGGGCAAAGTGTCACACAAACTGCACCGACTGCAGAGCAAAGTGTCACACAAACTGCACCAACTGCAGGGCAAAGTGTCACACAAACTGCATGGACTGTAGGGCAAAGTGTCACACTAACTGCACCGACTGCAGAGCAAAGTGTCACACAAAATGCACCGACTGCAGAGCAAAGCGTCACACAAACTGCACTGACTGCATTTCAAAGTGTCACACAAACTGAACCAACTGCAGGTCAAAGTGTCACACAAACTGCACCGACAGCAGGGGAAAGAATCACACAAATTGCACCAACTGCAGGTCAAAGTGTTACACAAACTGCACCGACTAAAGAGCAAAGTGTCCCACAAACTGCACCGACTGCATGGGAAAGAGTCACACAAACGGCACCGACTACAGTGCAAAGCGTCACACAAACTGCACCGACTACAGTGCAATGCATCACACAAAGTGCACCGACTAAAGTGCAAAGCATCACACAAACTGCACCGACTACAGTGCAAAGCGTCACACAAACTGCAACGACTACAGTGCAAACCGTCACACAAACTGCACTGACTGCAAGGGAAAGTTTCACACAAACTGCACCGAATGCAGGGCAAAGTGTCACATAAACTGCACTGACTGCAGAGCAAAGTGACACACAAGCTGCACCGACTGCAGGGGAAAGCGTCACACAAACTGCGCCGACTGCATGGGAAAGAGTCACCCAAATGGCACAGACTACAGGGCAAAGCGTCACACAAACTGCAGCGACTGCAGGGCAAAGTGTCACACAAACTGCACCGACTGCAGGGCAAAGTGTCACACAAACTCACCGACTGCAGGGGAAAGAGTCACACAAACTGCACCGACTGCAGAGAAAAGTGTCACACAAACTGCATGGACTGCAGGGCAAAGTGTCACACAAACTGCACCGACTGCAGAGCAAAGTGTCACACAAACTGCACCAACTGCAGGGCAAAGTGTCACACAAACTGCATGGACTGTAGGGCAAAGTGTCACACTAACTGCACCGACTGCAGAGCAAAGTGTCACACAAAATGCACCGACTGCAGAGCAAAGCGTCACACAAACTGCACTGACTGCATTTCAAAGTGTCACACAAACTGAACCAACTGCAGGTCAAAGTGTCACACAAACTGCACCGACAGCAGGGGAAAGAATCACACAAATTGCACCAACTGCAGGTCAAAGTGTTACACAAACTGCACCGACTAAAGAGCAAAGTGTCACACAAACTGCACCGACTGCATGGGAAAGAGTCACACAAATGGCACCGACTACAGTGCAAAGCGTCACACAAACTGCACCGACTACAGTGCAATGCATCACACAAAGTGCACCGACTAAAGTGCAAAGCATCACACAAACTGCACCGACTACAGTGCAAAGCGTCACACAAACTGCACCGACTACAGTGCAAACCGTCACACAAACTGCACCGACTGCAAGGGAAAGTTTCACACCAACTGCACCGAATGCAGGGCAAAGTGTCACATAAACTGCACTGACTGCAGAGCAAAGTGACACACAAGCTGCACCGACTGCAGGGGAAAGCGTCACACAAACTGCGCCGACTGCATGGGAAAGAGTCACCCAAATGGCACAGACTACAGGGCAAAGCGTCACACAAACTGCAGCGACTGCAGGGCAAAGTGTCACACAAACTGCACCGACTGCAGGGCAAAGTGTCACACAAACTCACCGACTGCAGGGGAAAGTTTCACACAAACCGCACCGACTGCAGGGCAAAGTGTCACATAAATTGCACCGACTGCAGGGCAAAGGGACACACAAACTGCACCGACTGCAGGGGAAAGTGTCACACAAACGGCACCGACTGCAGGGGAAAGAGTCACACAAACTGCACAGACTGCAGGGGAAGGCGTCACACAAACAGCACCGACTGCAGAGCAAAGCATCACAAATTGTACCATCTGCAGGGGAAAGCATCACACAAACTGCACCGACTGCAGAACAAGGCATCACACAAACTGCACCGAATGCAAGGGAAAGTGTCACACAAACTGCACCGACTGCAGAGCAAAGTTTCACACAAACTGCACCGACTGCAGGGGAAAATGTCAGACAAACTGCACCGACTGCAGAGCAATATGTCACACAAACTGCACCGACTGCAGAGCAAAGCATCACACAAACTGCACCGACTGCAGAGCAAAGCATCACACAAACTGCACCGACTGCAGGGGAAAGCGTCACACAAACTGCACCGACTGCAGAGCAAAGTGTCACACAAACTGCATGGACTGTAGAGCAAAGTGTCACACAAACTGCACCGACTGCAGGGCCAAGTGTCACACAAACTGCATGGACTGTAGAGCAAAGTGTCACACAAACTGCACCAACTGCAGAGCAAAGTGTCACACAAACTGCACTGACTGCAGGACAAAGTGTCACACAAACTGCACCGACTGCAGAGCAAAGTGTCACACAAACTGCATGGATTGTAGAGCAAAGCGTCACACAAAATGCACCGACTGCAGAGCAAAGCATCACACAAACTGCACCGACTGCAGGGCAAAGTGTCACACAAACTGCACCGACTGCAGCTGAAAGTGTCACACCAACTGCACAGACTGCAGGTCAAAGTGTCACACAAACTGAGCCAACTGCAGGTCAAAGTGTCACACAAACTGCTCCGACTGCAGCTCAAAGTGTCACACCAACTGCATAGACTGCAGGTCAAAGTGTCACACAAACTGCACCGACTAAAGAGCAAAGTGTCACACAAACTGCACCGACTGCATGGGAAAGAGTCACACAAACGGCACCGACTGCAGGGCAAAGTGTCACACAAACTGCACCGAGTGCAGGGCAAAGTGGCACACAAACTGCACCGACTTCAGGGAAAAGTGTCACACAAAGTGCACCGACTGCAGAGCAAAGTGTCACACAAACTGCACCGACTGCAGAGCAAAGTGTCTCACAAACTGCACCAAATGCAGAACAAAGCGTCACACAAACTGCACCGACTGCAGGGGAAAGTGTCACACAAACTGCACCGACTGCAGGGGAAAGTGTCACACAAACTGCACCGACTGCAAGGGAAAGAGTCAAACAAACTGCACCGACTGCAGGGGAAAGAGTCACACAAACTTCACCGACTGCAGGTGAAAGCGTCATACAAACGGCACCGATTGCAGGGGAAAGAGTAACACAAACGTCACCGACTGCAGAGCAAAGCATCACAAATTGTACCAACTGCAGGGGAAAGCGTCAAACAAAGTGTACCGACTGCAGGGGAAAGTGTCAGACAAACTGCACCGACTGCAGAGAAAAGCATAACAGAATCTGATCCGACTGAAGGTCAAAGCGTCACACAAACTGCACCGAATGCAGGGGAAAGTGTCACACAAACTGCACCAACTGCAGAGAAAAGTTTCACACAAACTGCACCGACTGCAGGGGAAAATGTCACACAAACTGCACCGACTGCAGGGGAAAGTGTCAGACAAACTGCATCGACTGTAGAGCACAATGTCACACAAACTGCACCGACTGCAGGGGAAAGCGTCACACAAAATGCACCGACTGCAGGGGAAAGCGTCACACAAACTGCATCGACTGTAGAGCAAAATGTCACACAAACTGCACCGACTGCAGCACAAAGCATCACACAAACTGCACCGACTGCAGAGCGAAGCATCACAAACTGTACCGACTGCAGGGCAAAGTGTCACATAAACTGCACCGACTGTGGGGGAAAGCGTCACACAAACTGTCCCGACTGCAGGGGAAAGCGTCACACAAACTGCACCGACTGCAGGGCAACGTGTCACACAAACTGCAACGAGTGCAGGGCAAAGTGTCACACAAACTGCACCGACTGCAGGGAAAAGTGTCACACAAAATGCATGGACTGTAGGGCAAAGTGTCACACAAACTGCACCGACTACAGAGCAAAGCGTCACACAAAATGCACCGACTGCAGAGCAAAGCATCACACAAACTGCACCAACTGCAGAGTAAAGCGTCACACAAACTGCACCGACTGCAGGGGAACGCATCACACAAACTGCACCGACTTCAGAGCAAAGTGTCACACAAACTGCACCGACTGCAGGGGAAAGAGTCACACAAACTGCACCGACTGCAGAGAAAAATGTCACACAAACTGCATGGACTGCAGGGCAAAGTGTCACACAAACTGCACCGACTGCAGAGCAATGTGTCACACAAACTGCACCAACTGCAGGGCAAAGTGTCACACAAACTGCATGGACTGTAGGGCAAAGTGTCACACAAACTGCTCCGACTGCAGCTCAAAGTGTCACACCAACTGCATAGACTGCAGGTCAAAGTGTCACACAAACTGCACCGACTAAAGAGCAAAGTGTCACACAAACTGCACCGACTGCATGGGAAAGAGTCACACAAACTGCACCGAGTGCAGGGCAAAGTGGCACACAAACTGCACCGACTTCAGGGAAAAGTGTCACACAAACTGCACCGACTGCAGAGCAAAGTGTCACACAAACTGCACCGACTGCAGAGCAAAGTGTCTCACAAACTGCACCAAATGCAGAACAAAGCGTCACACAAACTGCACCGACTGCAGGGGAAAGTGTCACACAAACTGCACCGACTGCAGGGGAAAGTGTCACACAAACTGCACCGACTGCAAGGGAAAGAGTCAAACAAACTGCACCGACTGCAGGGGAAAGAGTCACACAAACTTCACCGACTGCAGGTCAAAGCGTCATACAAACGTCACCGATTGCAGGGGAAAGAGTAACACAAACGTCACCGACTGCAGAGCAAAGCATCACAAATTGTACCAACTGCAGGGGAAAGCGTCACACAAAGTGTACCGACTGCAGGGGAATGTGTCAGACAAACTGCACCGACTGCAGAGAAAAGCATAACAGAATCTGAACCGACTGAAGGTCAAAGCGTCACACAAACTGCACCGAATGCAGGGGAAAGTGTCACACAAACTGCACCAACTGCAGAGCAAAGTTTCACACAAACTGCACCGACTGCAGGGGAAAATGTCACACAAACTGCACCGACTGCAGGGTAAAGTGTCACACAAACTGCACCGACTGCAGGGAAAAGTGTCACACAAAATGCATGGACTGTAGGGCAAAGTGTCACACAAACTGCACCGACAACAGAGCAAAGCGTCACACAAAATGCACCGACTGCAGAGCAAAGCATCACACAAACTGCACCAACTGCAGAATAAAGCGTCACACAAACTGCACCGACTGCAGGGGAACGCATCACACAATCTGCACCGACTGCAGAGCAAAGTGTCACACAAACTGCACCGACTGCAGGGGAAAGAGTCACACAAACTGCACCGACTGCAGAGAAAAGTGTCACACAAACTGCATGGACTGCAGGGCAAAGTGTCACACAAACTGCACCGACTGCAGAGCAATGTGTCACACAAACTGCACCAACTGCAGGGCAAAGTGTCACACAAACTGCATGGACTGTAGGGCAAAGTGTCACACTAACTGCACCGACTGCAGAGCAAAGTGTCACACAAAATGCACCGACTGCAGAGCAAAGCGTCACACAAACTGCACTGACTGCATTTCAAAGTGTCACACAAACTGAACCAACTGCAGGTCAAAGTGTCACACAAACTCACCGACTGCAGGGGAAAGTTTCACACAAACCGCACCGACTGCAGGACAAAGTGTCACATAAATTGCACCGACTGCAGGGCAAAGGGACACACAAACTGCACCGACTGCAGGGGAAAGTGTCACACAAACGGCACCGACTGCAGGGGAAAGAGTCACACAAACTGCACAGACTGCAGGGGAAGGCGTCACACAAACAGCACCGACTGCAGAGCAAAGCATCACAAATTGTACCAACTGCAGGGGAAAGCGTCACACAAACTGCACCGACTGCAGAACAAGGCATCACACAAACTGCACCGAATGCAGGGGAAAGTGTCACACAAACTGCACCGACTGCAGAGCAAAGTTTCACACAAACTGCACCGACTGCAGGGGAAAATGTCAGACAAACTGCACCGACTGCAGAGCAAAATGTCACACAAACTGCACCGACTGCAGAGCAAAGCATCACACAAACTGCACCGACTGCAGAGCAAAGCATCACACAAACTGCACCGACTGCAGGGGAAAGCGTCACACAAACTGCACCGACTGCAGAGCAAAGTGTCACACAAACTGCATGGACTGTAGAGCAAAGTGTCACACAAACTGCACCAACTGCAGGGCCAAGTGTCACACAAACTGCATGGACTGTAGAGCAAAGTGTCACACAAACTGCACCAACTGCAGAGCAAAGTGTCACACAAACTGCACTGACTGCAGGACAAAGTGTCACACAAACTGCACCGACTGCAGAGCAAAGTGTCACACAAACTGCATGGATTGTAGAGCAAAGCGTCACACAAAATGCACCGACTGCAGAGCAAAGCATCACACAAACTGCACCGACTGCAGGGCAAAGTGTCACACAAACTGCACCGACTGCAGCTGAAAGTGTCACACCAACTGCACAGACTGCAGGTCAAAGTGTCACACAAACTGAGCCAACTGCAGGTCAAAGTGTCACACATACTGCTCCGACTGCAGCTCAAAGTGTCACACCAACTGCATAGACTGCAGGTCAAAGTGTCACACAAACTGCACCGACTAAAGAGCAAAGTGTCACACAAACTGCACCGACTGCATGGGAAAGAGTCACACAAACGGCACCGACTGCAGGGCAAAGAGTCACACAAACTGCACCGAGTGCAGGGCAAAGTGGCACACAAACTGCACCGACTTCAGGGAAAAGTGTCACACAAAGTGCACCGACTACAAAGCAAAGTGTCACACAAACTGCACCGACTGCAGAGCAAAGTGTCTCACAAACTGCACCAAATGCAGAACAAAGCGTCACACAAACTGCACCGACTGCAGGGGAAAGTGTCACACAAACTGCACCGACTGCAGGGGAAAGTGTCACACAAACTGCACCGACTGCAAGGGAAAGAGTCAAACAAACTGCACCGACTGCAGGGGAAAGAGTCACACAAACTTCACCGACTGCAGGTCAAAGCGTCATACAAACGGCACCGATTGCAGGGGAAAGAGTAACACAAACGTCACCGACTGCAGAGCAAAGCATCACAAATTGTACCAACTGCAGGGGAAAGCGTCAAACAAAGTGTACCGACTGCAGGGCAAAGTGTCACACAAACTGCACCGACTGCAGAGCAATGTGTCACACAAACTGCACCAACTGCAGGGCAAAGTGTCACACAAACTGCATGGACTGTAGGGCAAAGTGTCACACAAACTGCTCCGACTGCAGCTCAAAGTGTCACACCAACTGCATAGACTGCAGGTCAAAGTGTCACACAAACTGCACCGACTAAAGAGCAAAGTGTCACACAAACTGCACCGACTGCATGGGAAAGAGTCACACAAACTGCACCGAGTGCAGGGCAAAGTGGCACACAAACTGCACCGACTTCAGGGAAAAGTGTCACACAAACTGCACCGACTGCAGAGCAAAGTGTCACACAAACTGCACCGACTGCAGAGCAAAGTGTCTCACAAACTGCACCAAATGCAGAACAAAGCGTCACACAAACTGCACCGACTGCAGGGGAAAGTGTCACACAAACTGCACCGACTGCAGGGGAAAGTGTCACACAAACTGCACCGACTGCAAGGGAAAGAGTCAAACAAACTGCACCGACTGCAGGGGAAAGAGTCACACAAACTTCACCGACTGCAGGTCAAAGCGTCATACAAACGTCACCGATTGCAGGGGAAAGAGTAACACAAACGTCACCGACTGCAGAGCAAAGCATCACAAATTGTACCAACTGCAGGGGAAAGCGTCACACAAAGTGTACCGACTGCAGGGGAATGTGTCAGACAAACTGCACCGACTGCAGAGAAAAGCATAACAGAATCTGAACCGACTGAAGGTCAAAGCGTCACACAAACTGCACCGAATGCAGGGGAAAGTGTCACACAAACTGCACCAACTGCAGAGCAAAGTTTCACACAAACTGCACCGACTGCAGGGGAAAATGTCACACAAACTGCACCGACTGCAGGGTAAAGTGTCACACAAACTGCACCGACTGCAGGGAAAAGTGTCACACAAAATGCATGGACTGTAGGGCAAAGTGTCACACAAACTGCACCGACAACAGAGCAAAGCGTCACACAAAATGCACCGACTGCAGAGCAAAGCATCACACAAACTGCACCAACTGCAGAATAAAGCGTCACACAAACTGCACCGACTGCAGGGGAACGCATCACACAATCTGCACCGACTGCAGAGCAAAGTGTCACACAAACTGCACCGACTGCAGGGGAAAGAGTCACACAAACTGCACCGACTGCAGACAAAAGTGTCACACAAACTGCATGGACTGCAGGGCAAAGTGTCACACAAACTGCACCGACTGCAGAGCAATGTGTCACACAAACTGCACCAACTGCAGGGCAAAGTGTCACACAAACTGCATGGACTGTAGGGCAAAGTGTCACACTAACTGCACCGACTGCAGAGCAAAGTGTCACACAAAATGCACCGACTGCAGAGCAAAGCGTCACACAAACTGCACTGACTGCATTTCAAAGTGTCACACAAACTGAACCAACTGCAGGTCAAAGTGTCACACAAACTCACCGACTGCAGGGGAAAGTTTCACACAAACCGCACCGACTGCAGGACAAAGTGTCACATAAATTGCACCGACTGCAGGGCAAAGGGACACACAAACTGCACCGACTGCAGGGGAAAGTGTCACACAAACGGCACCGACTGCAGGGGAAAGAGTCACACAAACTGCACAGACTGCAGGGGAAGGCGTCACACAAACAGCACCGACTGCAGAGCAAAGCATCACAAATTGTACCAACTGCAGGGGAAAGCGTCACACAAACTGCACCGACTGCAGAACAAGGCATCACACAAACTGCACCGAATGCAGGGGAAAGTGTCACACAAACTGCACCGACTGCAGAGCAAAGTTTCACACAAACTGCACCGACTGCAGGGGAAAATGTCAGACAAACTGCACCGACTGCAGAGCAAAATGTCACACAAACTGCACCGACTGCAGAGCAAAGCATCACACAAACTGCACCGACTGCAGAGCAAAGCATCACACAAACTGCACCGACTGCAGGGGCAAGTGTCACACAAACTGCACCGACTGAAGAGCAAAGTGTCACACAAACTGCATGGACTGTAGAGCAAAGTGTCACACAAACTGCACCGACTGCAGGGCCAAGTGTCACACAAACTGCATGGACTGTAGAGCAAAGTGTCACACAAACTGCACCAACTGCAGAGCAAAGTGTCACACAAACTGCACTGACTGCAGGACAAAGTGTCACACAAACTGCACCGACTGCAGAGCAAAGTGTCACACAAACTGCATGGATTGTAGAGCAAAGCGTCACACAAAATGCACCGACTGCAGAGCAAAGCATCACACAAACTGCACCGACTGCAGGGCAAAGTGTCACACAAACTGCACCGACTGCAGCTGAAAGTGTCACACCAACTGCACAGACTGCAGGTCAAAGTGTCACACAAACTGAGCCAACTGCAGGTCAAAGTGTCACACAAACTGCTCCGACTGCAGCTCAAAGTGTCACACCAACTGCATAGACTGCAGGTCAAAGTGTCACACAAACTGCACCGACTAAAGAGCAAAGTGTCACACAAACTGCACCGACTGCATGGGAAAGAGTCACACAAACGGCACCGACTGCAGGGCAAAGAGTCACACAAACTGCACCGAGTGCAGGGCAAAGTGGCACACAAACTGCACCGACTTCAGGGAAAAGTGTCACACAAAGTGCACCGACTGCAGAGCAAAGTGTCACACAAACTGCACCGACTGCAGAGCAAAGTGTCTCACAAACTGCACCAAATGCAGAACAAAGCGTCACACAAACTGCACCGACTGCAGGGGAAAGTGTCACACAAACTGCACCGACTGCAGGGGAAAGTGTCACACAAACTGCACCGACTGCAAGGGAAAGAGTCAAACAAACTGCACCGACTGCAGGGGAAAGAGTCACACAAACTTCACCGACTGCAGGTCAAAGCGTCATACAAACGGCACCGATTGCAGGGGAAAGAGTAACACAAACGTCACCGACTGCAGAGCAAAGCATCACAAATTGTACCAACTGCAGGGGAAAGCGTCAAACAAAGTGTACCGACTGCAGGGGAAAGTGTCAGACAAACTGCACCGACTGCAGAGAAAAGCATAACAGAATCTGATCCGACTGAAGGTCAAAGCGTCACACAAACTGCACCGAATGCAGGGGAAAGTGTCACACAAACTGCACCAACTGCAGAGAAAAGTTTCACACAAACTGCACCGACTGCAGGGGAAAATGTCACACAAACTGCACCGACTGCAGGGGAAAGTGTCAGACAAACTGCATCGACTGTAGAGCACAATGTCACACAAACTGCACCGACTGCAGGGGAAAGCGTCACACAAAATGCACCGACTGCAGGGGAAAGCGTCACACAAACTGCATCGACTGTAGAGCAAAATGTCACACAAACTGCACCGACTGCAGCACAAAGCATCACACAAACTGCACCGACTGCAGAGCGAAGCATCACAAACTGTACCGACTGCAGGGCAAAGTGTCACAAAAACTGCACCGACTGTGGGGGAAAGCGTCACACAAACTGTCCCGACTGCAGGGGAAAGCGTCACACAAACTGCACCGACTGCAGGGCAACGTGTCACACAAACTGCAACGAGTGCAGGGCAAAGTGTCACACAAACTGCACCGACTGCAGGGAAAAGTGTCACACAAAATGCATGGACTGTAGGGCAAAGTGTCACACAAACTGCACCGACTACAGAGCAAAGCGTCACACAAAATGCACCAACTGCAGAGCAAAGCATCACACAAACTGCACCGACTGCAGGGGAACGCATCACACAAACTGCACCGACTTCAGAGCAAAGTGTCACACAAACTGCACCGACTGCAGGGGAAAGAGTCACACAAACTGCACCGACTGCAGAGAAAAGTGTCACACAAACTGCATGGACTGCAGGGCAAAGTGTCACACAAACTGCACCGACTGCAGAGCAATGTGTCACACAAACTGCACCAACTGCAGGGCAAAGTGTCACACAAACTGCATGGACTGTAGGGCAAAGTGTCACACAAACTGCTCCGACTGCAGCTCAAAGTGTCACACCAACTGCATAGACTGCAGGTCAAAGTGTCACACAAACTGCACCGACTAAAGAGCAAAGTGTCACACAAACTGCACCGACTGCATGGGAAAGAGTCACACAAACGGCACCGACTGCAGGGCAAAGTGTCACACAAACTGCACCGAGTGCAGGGCAAAGTGGCACACAAACTGCACCGACTTCAGGGAAAAATGTCACACAAACTGCACCGACTGCAGAGCAAAGTGTCACACAAACTGCACCGACTGCAGAGCAAAGTGTCTCACAAACTGCACCAAATGCAGAACAAAGCGTCACACAAACTGCACCGACTGCAGGGGAAAGTGTCACACAAACTGCACCGACTGCAGGGGAAAGTGTCACACAAACTGCACCGACTGCAAGGGAAAGAGTCAAACAAACTGCACCGACTGCAGGGGAAAGAGTCACACAAACTTCACCGACTGCAGGTCAAAGCGTCATACAAACGTCACCGATTGCAGGGGAAAGAGTAACACAAACGTCACCGACTGCAGAGCAAAGCATCACAAATTGTACCAACTGCAGGGGAAAGCGTCACACAAAGTGTACCAACTGCAGGGGAATGTGTCAGACAAACTGCACCGACTGCAGAGAAAAGCATAACAGAATCTGAACCGACTGAAGGTCAATGCGTCACACAAACTGCACCGAATGCAGGGGAAAGTGTCACACAAACTGCACCAACTGCAGAGCAAAGTTTCACACAAACTGCACCGACTGCAGGGGAAAATGTCACACAAACTGCACCGACTGCAGGGTAAAGTGTCACACAAACTGCACCGACTGCAGGGAAAAGTGTCACACAAAATGCATGGACTGTAGGGCAAAGTGTCACACAAACTGCACCGACTACAGAGCAAAGCGTCACACAAAATGCACCGACTGCAGAGCAAAGCATCACACAAACTGCACCAACTGCAGAATAAAGCGTCACACAAACTGCACTGACTGCAGGGGAACGCATCACACAATCTGCACCGACTGCAGAGCAAAGTGTCACACAAACTGCACCGACTGCAGGGGAAAGAGTCACACAAACTGCACCGACTGCAGAGAAAAGTGTCACACAAACTGCATGGACTGCAGGGCAAAGTGTCACACAAACTGCACCGACTGCAGAGCAATGTGTCACACAAACTGCACCAACTGCAGGGCAAAGTGTCACACAAACTGCATGGACTGTAGGGCAAAGTGTCACACTAACTGCACCGACTGCAGAGCAAAGTGTCACACAAAATGCACCGACTGCAGAGCAAAGCGTCACACAAACTGCACTGACTGCATTTCAAAGTGTCACACAAACTGAACCAACTGCAGGTCAAAGTGTCACACAAACTGCACCGACAGCAGGGGAAAGAATCACACAAACTGCACCAACTGCAGGTCAAAGTGTTACACAAACTGCACCGACTAAAGAGCAAAGTGTCACACAAACTGCACCGACTGCATGGGAAAGAGTCACACAAACGGCACCGACTACAGTGCAAAGCGTCACACAAACTGCACTGACTACAGTGCAATGCATCACACAAAGTGCACCGACTACAGTGCAAAGCAGCACACAAACTGCACCGACTACAGTGCAAAGCGTCACACAAACTGCACCGACTACAATGCAAAGCATCACACAAACTGCACCGACTACAGTGCAAAGCGTCACACCAACTGCACCGACTACAGTGCAAACCGTCACACAAACTGCACCGACTGCAAGGGAAAGTTTCACACGAACTGCACCAAATGCAGGGCAAAGTGTCACATAAACTGCACTGACTGCAGAGCAAAGTGACACACAAGCTGCACCGACTGCAGGGGAAAGCGTCACACAAACTGCACCGACTGCATGGGAAAGAGTCACAAAAACGGCACAGACTACAGGGCAAAGCGTCACACAAACTGCAGCGACTGCAGGGCAAAGTGTCACACAAACTCACCGACTGCAGGGGAAAGTTTCACACAAACTGCACCGACTGCAGGGCAAAGTGTCACATAAATTGCACCGACTGCAGGGCAAAGGGACACACAAACTGCACCGACTACAGGGGAAAGTGTCACACAAACTGCACCGACTGCAGGGGAAAGAGTCACACAAACTGCACAGACTGCAGGGGAAGGCGTCACACAAACAGCACCGACTGCAGAGCAAAGCATCACAAATTGTACCAACTGCAGGGGAAAGCGTCACACAAACTGCACCGACTGCAGAACAAGGCGTCACACAAACTGCACCGAATGCAGGGGAAAGTGTCACACAAACTGCACCGACTGCAGAGCAAAGTTTCACACAAACTGCACCGACTGCAGGGGAAAGTGTCAGACAAACTGCACCGACTGCAGAGCAAAATGTCACACAAACTGCACCGACTGCAGAGCAAAGCATCACACAAACTGCACCGACTGCAGAGCAAAGCATCACACAAACTGCACCGACTGCAGGGGCAAGTGTCACACAAACTGCACCGACTGCAGAGCAAAATGTCACACAAACTGCACCGACTGCAGGGGAAAGCGTCACACAAACTGCAATGACTGCAGGGCATAGTGTCACACAAACTGCACCGACTACAAGGGAAAGTGTCACACAAACTGCACCGACTGCAGAGCAAAATGTCACACAAACTGCACCGACTGCAGGGCACAGCGTCACACAAACTGCACCAATTGCAGAGCAAAGCGTCACACAAACTGCGCTAACTGCAGGCGAAGCATCAGACAAACTGCATCGACTGCAGGACAAAGCGTCACACAAACTGCACCAACTGCAGAGCGAAGCATCACAAACTGCACCGACTGCAGGGCAAAGTGTCACATAAACTGCACTGACTGTGGGGGAAAGCGTCACACAAACTGTCCCGACTGCAGGGGAAAGCATCACACAAACTGCACCGACTGCAGGGCAACGTGTCACACAAACTGCACCGAGTGCAGGGCAAAGTGTCACACAAACTGCACCGACTGCAGGGAAAAGTGTCACACAAAATGCATGGACTGTGGGGGAAAGTGTCACACAAACTGCACCGACTACAGAGCAAAGCGTCACACAAACTGCACCGACTGCACAGCAAAGTGTCACACAAACTGCTCCGACTGCAGAGAAAAGTGTCACACAAACTGCATGGACAGCAGGGGAAAGTGTCACACAAACTGCACCGACTGCAGAGCAAAGTGTCACACAAACTGCATGGACTGTAGAGCAAAGTGTCACACAAACTGCACCGACTGCAGGGCAAAGTGTCACACAAACTGCATGGACTGTAGAGCAAAGTGTCACACAAACTGCACCAACTGCAGAGCAAAGTGTCACACAAACTGCACCGACTGCAGGACAAAGTGTCACACAAACTGCACCGACTGCAGAGCAAAGTGTCACACAAACTGCATGGATTGTAGAGCAAAGCGTCACACAAAATGCACCGACAGCAGAGCAAAGCATCACACAAACTGAACCAACTGCAGGTCAAAGTGTCACACAAACTGCTCCGACTGCAGCTCAAAGTGTCACACCAACTGCATAGACTGCAGGTCAAAGTGTCACACAAACTGCACCGACTGCAGAGCAAAGTGTCACACAAACTGCACCGACTGCATGGGAAAGAGTCACACAAACGGCACCGACTGCAGGGCAAAGTGTCACACAAACTGCACCGAGTGCAGGGCAAAGTGGCACACAAACTGCACCGACTTCAGGGAAAAGTGTCAAACAAACTGCACCGAGTGCAGGGCAAAGAGTCACAAAACTGCACCGACTGCAGAGCAAAGTGTCTCACAAACTGCACCGAATGCAGAACAAAGCGTCACACAAACTGCACCGACTGCAGGGGAAAGTGTCACACAAACTGCACCGACTGCAGGGGAAAGTGTCACACAAACTGCACCGACTGCAGGGGAAAGTGTCACACAAACTGCACCGACTGCAATGGAAAGAGTCAAACAAACTGCACCGACTGCAGGGGAAAGAGTCACACAAACTTCACCAACTGCAGGTCAAAGCGTCACACAAACGGCACCGATTGCAGGGGAAAGTGTAACACAAACTGCACCGACTGCAGGGGAAAGTGTCACGCAAACTGCACCGACTGCAGGGGAAAGTGTCACACAAACTGCACCGACTGCAAGGGAAAGAGTCAAACAAACTGCACCGACTGCAGGGGAAAGAGTCACACAAACTTCACCGACTGCAGGTCAAAGCGTCACACATACGGCACCGATTGCAGGGGAAAGAGTAACACAAACTTCACCGACTGCAGGTCAAAGCGTCACACAAACGTCACCGACTGCAGCGCAAAGCATCACAAATTGTACCAACTGCAGGGGAAAACATCACACAAAGTGCACCGACTGCAGGGGAAAGTGTCAGACAAACTGCACCGACTGCAGAGAAAAGCATAACAGAATCTGCACTGACTGAAGGTCAAAGCGTCACACAAACTGCACCGAATGCAGGGGAAAGTGTCACACAAACTGCACCAACTGCAGAGCAAAGTTTCACACAAACTGCACCGACTGCAGGGGAAAATGTCACACAAACTGCACCGACTGCAGGGGAAAGTGTCAGACAAACTGCATCGACTGTAGAGCACAATGTCACACAAAGTGCACCGACTGCAGGGGAAAGCGTCCCACAAACTGCACCGACAGCAGGGGAAAGCGTCACATAAACTGCACCGACTGCAGGGGAAAGCGTCACACAAACTGCACCGACTGCAGGGGAAAGCGTCACACAAACTCCACCGACTGCAGCACAAAGCGTCACACAAACTGCACCGACTGCAGAGCGAAGCATCACAAACTGTACCGACTGCAGGTGAAAGCGTCACACAAACTGCACCGACTGCAGGGCAAAGTGTCACACAAACTGCACCGAGTGCAGGGCAAAGTGTCACACAAACTGCACTGACTGCAGAGCAAAGTGTCACACAAACTGCAATGACTGCAGGGCAAAGTGTCACTCAAACTGCACCGAGTGCAGGGCAAAGTGGCACACAAACTGCACCGACTTCAGGGAAAAGTGTCAAACAAACTGCACCGAGTGCAGGGGAAAGCGTCACACAAACTGCACCGACTGCAGAGCAAAGTGTCTCACAAACTGCACCGAATGCAGAACAAAGCGTCACGCAAACTGCACCGACTGCAGGGGAAAGTGTCACACAAACTGCACCGACTGCAGGGGAAAGTGTCACACAAACTGCACCGACTGCAGGGGAAAGTGTCACACAAACTGCACCGACTGCAAGGGAAAGAGTCAAACAAACTGCACCGACTGCAGGGGAAAGAGTCACACAAACTTCACCGACTGCAGGTCAAAGCGTCACACAAACGGCACCGATTGCAGGGGAAAGTGTCACACAAACTGCACCGACTGCAGGGGAAAGTGTCACACAAACTGCACCGACTGCAGGGGAAAGTGTCACACAAACTGCACCGACTGCAAGGGAAAGAGTCAAACAAACTGCACCGACTGCAGGGGAAAGAGTCACACAAACTTCACCGACTGCAGGTCAAAGCGTCACACAAACGGCACCGATTGCAGGGGAAAGAGTAACACAAACTTCACCGACTGCAGGTCAAAGCGTCACACAAACGTCACCGACTGCAGCGCAAAGCATCACAAATTGTACCAACTGCAGGGGAAAGCATCACACAAAGTGCACCGACTGCAGGGGAAAGTGTCAGACAAACTGCACCGACTGCAGAGAAAAGCATAACAGAATCTGCACTGACTGAAGGTCAAAGCTTCACACAAACTGCACCGAATGCAGGGGAAAGTGTCACACAAACTGCACCAACTGCAGAGCAAAGTTTCACACAAACTGCACCGACTGCAGGGGAAAATGTCACACAAACTGCACCGACTGCAGGGGAAAGTGTCAGACAAACTGCATCGACTGTAGAGCACAATGTCACACAAACTGCACCGACTGCAGGGGAAAGCGTCCCACAAACTGCACCGACTGCAGGGGAAAGCGTCACACAAACTGCACCGACTGCAGGGGAAAGCGTCACACAAACTGCACCGACTGCAGGGGAAAGCGTCACACAAACTCCACCGACTGCAGCACAAAGCGTCACACAAACTGCACCGACTGCAGAGCGAAGCATCACAAACTGTACCGACTGCAGGTGAAAGCGTCACACAAACTGCACCGACTGCAGGGCAAAGTGTCACACAAACTGCACCGAGTGCAGGGCAAAGTGTCACACAAACTGCACCGACTGCAGAGCAAAGTGTCTCACAAACTGCACCAAATGCAGAACAAAGCGTCACACAAAATGCACCGACAGCACAGCAAAGTGTCACACAAACTGCACCGACTGCAGGGCAAAGTGTCACACAAACTGCACCAACTGCAGAGCAAAGTGTCACACAAACTGCATGGACTGTTGGGCAAAGTGTCACACTAACTGCACTGACTGCAGAGCAAAGTGTCACACCAACTGCAATGACTGCAGAGCAAAGTGTCACAGAAAATGCACCGACTGCAGAGCAAAGCATCACGCAAACTGCACACACTGCAGGTCAAAGTGTCACACAAACTGAACCAACTGCAGGTCGAAGTGTCACACAAACTTCACCGACAGCAGGGTAAAAAATCACACAAACTGCACCGACTGCAGCTCAAAGTGTCACACCAACTGCATAGACTGCAGGTCAAAGTGTCACACAAACTGCACCGACTGCATGGGAAAGAGTCAAAAATCTGCACCGACTGCAGAGCAAAGCGTCACACAAACTGCACCGACAGCAGGGGAAAGAATCACACAAACTGCACCAACTGCAGGTCAAAGTGTTACACAAACTGCACTGACTAAAGAGCAAAGTGTCACACAAACTGCACCGAATGCATGGGAAAGAGTCACACAAACGGCACCGACTACAGTGCAAAGCGTCACACAAACTGCACCGACTACAGTGCAATGCATCACACAAACTGCACCGACTACAGTGCAAAGCATCACACAAACTGCTCCGACTACAGTGCAAAGCGTCACACAAACTGCACCGACTACAGTGCAAACCGTCACACAAAACTGCACCGACTGCATGGGAAAGAGTCACACAAACGGCACCGACTACAGTGCAAAGCGTCACACAAACTGCACTGACTACAGTGCAATGCATCACACAAACTGCACCGACTACAGTGCAAAGCATCACACAAATTGCACCGACTACAGTGCAAAGCGTCACACAAAAAGCACCGACTACAGTGCAAACCGTCACACAAACTGCACCGACTGCAGAGCAAAGTGACACACAAACTGCACCGACTGCATGGGAAAGAGTCACACAAACGGCACCGACTGCAGGGCAAAGTGTCACACAAACTGCACCGAGTGCAGGGCAAAGTGGCACACAAACTGCACCGACTTCAGGGAAAAGTGTCACACAAACTGCACCGAGTGCAGGGCAAAGTGTCACAAAACTGCACCGACTGCAGAGCAAATTGTCTCACAAACTGCACCGAATGCAGAACAAAGCGTCACACAAACTGCACCGACTGCAGGGGAAAGTGTCACACAAACTGCACCGACTGCAGGGGAAAGTGTCACACAAACTGCACCGACTGCAGGGGAAAGTGTCACACAAACTGCACCGACTGCAAGGGAAAGAGTCAAACAAACTGCACCGACTGCAGGGGAAAGAGTCACACAAACTTCACCGACTGCAGGTCAAAGCGTCACACAAACGGCACCGATTGCAGGGGAAAGTGTCACACAAACTGCACCGACTGCAGGGGAAAGTGTCACACAAACTGCACCGAATGCAGGGGAAAGTGTCACACAAACTGGACCGACTGCAAGGGAAAGAGTCAAACAAACTGCACCGACTGCAGGGGAAAGAGTCACACAAACTTCACCGACTGCAGGTCAAAGCGTCACACAAACGGCACCGATTGCAGGGGAAAGAGTAACACAAACTTCACCGACTGCAGGTCAAAGCGTCACACAAACGTCACCGACTGCAGCGCAAAGCATCACAAATTGTACCAACTGCAGGGGAAAGCATCACACAAAGTGCACCGACTGCAGAGGAAAGTGTCAGACAAACTGCACCGACTGCAGAGAAAAGCATAACAGAATCTGCACCGACTGAAGGTCAAAGCGTCACACAAACTGCACCGAATGCAGGGGAAAGTGTCACACAAACTGCACCAACTGCAGAGCAAAGTTTCACACAAACTGCACCGACTGCAGGGGAAAATGTCACACAAACTGCACCGACTGCAGGGGAAAGTGTCAGACAAACTGCATCGACTGTAGAGCACAATGTCACACAAACTGCACCGACTGCAGGGGAAAGCGTCCCACAAACTGCACCGACTGCAGGGGAAAGCGTCACACAAACTGCACCGACTGCAGAGGAAAGTGTCACACAAACTGCACCGACTGCAGGGGAAAGCGTCACACAAACTCCACCGACTGCAGCACAAAGCGTCACACAAACTGCACCGACTGCAGAGCGAAGCATCACAAACTGTACCGACTGCAGGTGAAAGCGTCACACAAACTGCACCGACTGCAGGGCAAAGTGTCACACAAACTGCACCGACTGCAGAGCAAAGTGTCTCACAAACTGCACCGAATGCAGAACAAAGCGTCACACAAAATGCACCGACTGCACAGCAAAGTGTCACACAAACTGCACCGACTGCAGGGCAAAGTGTCACACAAACTGCATCGACTGTAGAGCAAAGTGTCACACAACCTGCACCAACTGCAGAGCAAAGTGTCACACAAACTGCATGGACTGTAGGGCAAAGTGTCACACTAACTGCACTGACTGCAGAGCAAAGTGTCACACAAACTGCAATGACTGCAGAGCAAAGTGTCACACAAAATGCACCAACTGCAGAGCAAAGCATCACGCAAACTGCACACACTGCAGGTCAAAGTGTCACACAAACTGAACGAACTGCAGGTCAAAGTGTCACACAAACTTCACCGACAGCAGGGTAAAAAATCACACAAACTGCTCCGACTGCAGCTCAAAGTGTCACACCAACTGCATAGACTGCAGGTCAAAGTGTCACACAAACTGCACCGACTGCATGGGAAAGAGTCAAAAAACTGCACCGACTGCAGAGCAAAGCGTCACACAAACTGCACCGACAGCAGGGGAAAGAATCACACAAACTGCACCAACTGCAGGTCAAAGTGTTACACAAACTGCACCGACTAAAGAGCAAAGTGTCACACAAACTGCACCGACTGCATGGGAAAGAGTCACACAAACGGCACCGACTACAGTGCAAAGCGTCACACAAACTGCACCGACTACAGTGCAATGCATCACACAAACTGTACCGACTACAGTGCAAAGCATCACACAAACTGCTCCGACTACAGTGCAAAGCGTCACACAAACTGCACCGACTACAGTGCAAACCGTCACACAAACTGCACCGACTGCATGGGAAAGAGTCACACAAACGGCACCGACTACAGTGCAAAGCGTCACACAAACTGCACTGACGACAGTGCAATGCATCACACAAACTGCACCGACTACAGTGCAAAGCATCACACAAACTGCACCGACTACAGTGCAAAGCGTCACACAAACTACACCGAATGCAGAGCAAAATGTCACACAAACTGCACCGACTGCAGGGCAAAGTGTCACACAAACTCACCGACTGCAGGGGAAAGTTTCACGCAAACTGCACCGACTGCAGGTCAAAGTGTCACATAAATTGCACCGACTGCAGGGCAAAGGGACACACAAACTGCACCGACTGCAGAGCAAAGTGTCTCACAAACTGCACCGAATGCAGAACAAAGCGTCACACAAACTGCACCGACTGCAGGGGAAAGTGTCACACAAACTGCACCGACTGCAGGGGAAAGTGTCACACAAACTGCACCGACTGCAGGGGAAAGTGTCACACAAACTGCACCGACTGCAAGGGAAAGAGTCAAACAAACTGCACCGACTGCAGGGGAAAGAGTCACACAAACTGCACCGACTGCAGGTCAAAGCGTCACACAAACGGCACCGATTGCAGGGGAAAGTGTCACACAAACTGCACCGACTGCAGGGGAAAGTGTCACACAAACTGCACCGACTGCAGGGGAAAGTGTCACACAAACTGCACCGACTGCAAGGGAAAGAGTCAAACAAACTGCACCGACTGCAGGGGAAAGAATGACACAAACTTCACTGACTGCCATTCAAAGCGTCACACAAACGGCACCGATTGCAGGGGAAAGAGTAACACAAACTTCACCGACTGCAGGTCAAAGCGTCACACAAACGTCACCGACTGCAGCGCAAAGCATCACAAATTGTACCAACTGCAGGGGAAAGCGTCACACAAAGTGCACCGACTGCAGGGGAAAGTGTCAGACAAACTGCACCGACTGCAGAGAAAAGCATAACAGAATCTGCACCGACTGAAGGTCAAAGCGTCACACAAACTGCACCGAATGCAGGGGAAAGTGTCACACAAACTGCACCAACTGCAGAGCAAAGTTTCACACAAACTGCACCGACTGCAGGGGAAAATGTCACACAAACTGCACCGACTGCAGGGGAAAGTGTCAGACAAACTGCACCGACTGCAGGGGAAAGTGTCAGACAAACTGCATCGACTGTAGAGCACAATGTCACACAAACTGCACCGACTGCAGGGGAAAGCGTCACACAAACTGCACCGACTGCAGGGGAAAGCGTCACACAAACTGCACCGACTGCAGGGGAAAGCGTCACACAAACTGCACCGACTGCAGGGGAAAGCATCACACAAACTCCACCGACTGCAGCACAAAGCGTCACACAAACTGCACCGACTGCAGAGCGAAGCATCACAAACTGTACCGACTGCAGGTGAAAGCGTCACACAAACTGCACCGACTGCAGGGCAAAGTGTCACACAAACTGCACCGAGTGCAGGGCAAAGTGTCACACAAACTGCACCGACTGCAGAGCAAAGTGTCTCACAAACTGCACCGAATGCAGAACAAAGCGTCACACAAAATGCACCGACTGCACAGCAAAGTGTCACACAAACTGCACCTACTGCAGGGGAAACCGTCACACAAACTGCACCGACTGCAGGGGAAAGTGTCACACAAACTGCACCGACTGCAGGGGAAAGTGTCACACAAACTGCACCGACTGCAAGGGAAAGAGTCAAACAAACTGCACCGACTGCAGGGGAAAGAGTCACACAAACTTCACCGACTGCAGGTCAAAGCGTCACACAAACGGCACCGATTGCAGGGGAAAGTGTCACACAAACTGCACCGACTGCAGGGGAAAGTGTCAGACAAACTGCACCGACTGCAGGGGAAAGTGTCACACAAACTGCACCGACTGCAGGGGAAAGAGTCACACAAACTTCACCGACTGCAGGTCAAAGCGTCACACAAACGGCACCGATTGCAGGGGAAAGAGTAACACAAACTTCACCGACTGCAGGTCAAAGCGTCACACAAACGTCACCGACTGCAGCGCAAAGCATCACAAATTGTACCAACTGCAGGGGAAAGCGTCACACAAAGTGCACCGACTGCAGGGGAAAGTGTCAGACAAACTGCACCGACTGCAGAGAAAAGCATAACAGAATCTGCACCGACTGAACGTCAAAGCGTCACACAAACTGCACCGAATGCAGGGGAAAGTGTCACACAAACTGCACCAACTGCAGAGCAAAGTTTCACACAAACTGCACCGACTGCAGGGGAAAAGTGTCACACAAACTGTACCGACTGCAGGGGAAAGTGTCAGACAAACTGCATCGACTGTAGAGCAAAATGTCACACAAACTGCACCGACTGCAGGGGAAAGTGTCACACAAACTGCACCGACTGCAGGGGAAAGTGTCACACAAACTGCACCGACTGCAGGGGAAAGTGTCACACAAACTGCACCGACTGCAAGGGAAAGAGTCAAACAAACTGCACCGACTGCAGGGGAAAGAGTCACACAAACTTCACCGACTGCAGGTCAAAGCGTCACACAAACGGCACCGATTGCAGGGGAAAGTGTCACACAAACTGCACCGACTGCAGGGGAAAGTGTCACACAAACTGCACCGACTGCAGGGGAAAGTGTCACACAAACTGCACCGACTGCAGGGCAAAGCGTCACACAAACGTCACCGACTGCAGCGCAAAGCATCACAAATTGTACCAACTGCAGGGGAAAGCGTCACACAAAGTGCACCGACTGCAGGGGAAAGTGTCAGACAAACTGCACCGACTGCAGAGAAAAGCATAACAGAATCTGCACCGACTGAAGGTCAAAGCGTCACAAAAAATTCACCGACTGCAGGTCAAAGCGTCACACAAACGGCACCGATTGCAGGGGAAAGAGTAACACAAACTTCACCGACTGCAGGTCAAAGCGTCACACAAACGTCACCGACTGCAGCGCAAAGCATCACAAATTGTACCAACTGCAGGGGAAAGCGTCACACAAAGTGCACCGACTGCAGGGGAAAGTGTCAGACAAACTGCACCGACTGCAGAGCAAAGCATAACAGAATCTGCACCGACTGAAGGTCAAAGCGTCACACAAACTGCACCGAATGCAGGGGAAAGTGTCACACAAACTGCACCAACTGCAGAGCAAAGTTTCACACAAACTGCACCGACTGCAGGGGAAAATGTCACACAAACTGCACCGACTGCAGGGGAAAGTGTCAGACAAACTGCATCGACTGAAGAGCAAAATGTCACACAAACTGCACCGACTGCAGGGGAAAGCGTCACACAAACTGCACCGACTGCAGGGGAAAGAGTCACACAAACTGCACCGACTGCAGGGGAAAGCGTCACACAAACTGCACCGACTGCAGGGGAAAGCGTCACACAAACTCCACCGACTGCAGGTCAAAGCGTCACACAAACTGCACCGAATGCAGGGGAAAGTGTCACACAAACTGCACCGACTGCAGGGCAAAGTGTCACACAAACTGCACCGAGTGCAGGGCAAAGTGTCACACAAACTGCACCGACTGCAGAGCAAAGTGTCTCACAAACTGCATGGACTGCAGGGCAAAGTGTCACACAAACTGCATCGACTGTAGAGCAAAGTGTCACACAAACTGCACCAACTGCAGAGCAAAGTGTCACACAAACTGCATGGACTGTAGGGCAAAGTGTAACACTAACTGCACTGACTGCAGAGCAAAGTGTCACACAAACTGCAATGACTGCAGAGCAAAGTGTCACACAAAATGCACCGACTGCAGAGCAAAGCATCACGCAAACTGCACACACTGCAGGTCAAAGTGTCACACAAACTGAACCAACTGCAGGTCAAAGTGTCACACAAACTGCACCGACAGCAGGGTAAAAAATCACACAAACTGCACCGACTGCAGCTCAAAGTGTCACACCAACTGCATAGACTGCAGGTCAAAGTGTCACACAAACTGCACCGACTGCATGGGAAAGAGTCAAAAAACTGCACCGACTGCAGAGCAAAGTGTCTCACAAACTGCACCGAATGCAGAACAAAGCGTCACACAAACTGCACCTACTGCAGGGGAAACCGTCACACAAACTGCACCGACTGCAGCGGAAAGTGTCACACAAACTGCACCGACTGCAGGGGAAAGTGTCAAACAAACTGCACCGACTGCAAGGGAAAGAGTCAAACAAACTGCACCGACTGCAGGGGAAAGAGTCACACAAACTTCACCGACTGCAGGTCAAAGCGTCACACAAACGGCACCGATTGCAGGGGAAAGTGTCACACAAACTGCACCGACTGCAGGGGAAAGTGTCACACAAACTGCACCGACTGCAGGGGAAAGTGTCACACAAACTGCACCGACTGCAGGGGAAAGAGTCACACAAACTTCACCGACTGCAGGTCAAAGCGTCACACAAACAGCACCGATTGCAGGGGAAAGCGTCACACAAACTTCACCGACTGCAGGTCAAAGCGTCACACAAACGTCACCGACTGCAGCGCAAAGCATCACAAATTGTACCAACTGCCGGGGAAAGCGTCACACAAAGTGCACCGACTGCAGGGGAAAGTGTCAGACAAACTGCACCGACTGCAGAGAAAAGCATAACAGAATCTGCACCGACTGAAGGTCAAAGCGTCACACAAACTGCACCGAATGCAGGGGAAAGTGTCACACAAACTGCACCAACTGCAGAGCAAAGTTTCACACAAACTGCACCGACTGCAGGGGAAAATGTCACACAAACTGCACCGACTGCAGGGGAAAGTGTCAGACAAACTGCATCGACTGTAGAGCAAAATGTCACACAAACTGCACCGACTGCAGGGGAAAGTGTCACACAAACTGCACCGACTGCAGGGGAAAGTGTCACACAAACTGCACCGACTGCAAGGGAAAGAGTCAAACAAACTGCACCGACTGCAGGGGAAAGAGTCACACAAACTTCACCGACTGCCGGTCAAAGCGTCACACAAACGGCACCGATTGCAGGGGAAAGTGTCACACAAACTGCACCGACTGCAGGGGAAAGTGTCACACAAACTGCACCGACTGCAGGGGAAAGTGTCACACAAACTGCACCGACTGCAGGGGAAAGTGTCACACAAACTTCACCGACTGCAGGTCAAAGCATCACACAAACGGCACCGATTGCAGGGGAAAGAGTAACACAAACTTCACCGACTGCAGGTCAAAGCGTCACACAAACGTCACCGACTGCAGCGCAAAGCATCACAAATTGTACCAACTGCAGGGGAAAGCGTCACACAAAGTGCACCGACTGCAGGGGAAAGTGTCAGACAAACTTCACCGACTGCAGAGAAAAGCATAACAGAATCTGCACCGACTGAAGGTCAAAGCGTCACACAAACTGCACCGAATGCAGGGGAAAGTGTCACACAAACTGCACCAACTGCAGAGCAAAGTTTCACACAAACTGCACCGACTGCAGGGGAAAATGTCACACAAACTGCACCGACTGCAGGGGAAAGTGTCAGACAAACTGCATCGACTGTAGAGCAAAATGTCACACAAACTGCACCGACTGCAGGGGAAAGCGTCACACAAACTGCACCGACTGCAGGGGAAAGCGTCACACAAACTGCACCGATTGCAGGGGAAAGCGTCACACAAACTGCAACGACTGCAGGGGAAAGCGTCACACAAACTCCACCGACTGCAGCACAAAGCGTCACACAAACTGCACCGACTGCAGAGCGAAGCATCACAAACTGTACCGACTGCAGGGGAAAGTGTCACACAAACTGCACCGACTGCAGGGGAAAGTGTCACACAAACTGCACCGACTGCAGGGCAAAGTGTCACACAAACTGCACAGAGTGCAGGGCAAAGTTTCACACAAACTGCACCGACTGCAGAGCAAAGTGTCTCACAAACTGCACCGAATGCAGAACAAAGCGTCACACAAAATGCACCGACTGCACAGCAAAGTGTCACACAAACTGCACCGACTGCAGGGCAAAGTGTCACACAAACTGCATCGACTGTAGGGCAAAGTGTCACACTAACTGCACTGACTGCAGAGCAAAGTGTCACACAAACTGCAATGACTGCAGAGCAAAGTGTCACACAAAATGCACCGACTGCAGAGCAAAGCATCACGCAAACTGCACCGACTGCAGGTCAAAGTGTCACACAAACTGCACCGACTGCATGGGAAAGAGTCAAAAAACTGCACCGACTGCAGAGCAAAGCATCACACAAACTGCACCGACAGCAGGGGAAAGAATCACACAAACTGCACCAACTGCAGGTCAAAGTGTTACACAAACTGCACCGACTAAAGAGCAAAGTGTCACACAAACTGCACTGACTGCATGGGAAAGAGTCACACAAACGGCACCGACTACAGTGCAAAGCGTCACACAAACTGCACCGACTGCAGAGCAAGGTGTCACACAAACTGCATGGACTGTAGGGCAAAGTGTCACACTAACTGCACTGACTGCAGAGCAAAGTGTCACACAAACTGCAATGACTGCAGAGCAAAGTGTCACACAAAATGCACCGACTGCAGAGCAAAGCATCACGCAAACTGCACACACTGCAGGTCAAAGTGTCACACAAACTGCACCGACTGCAGGGCAAAGTGTCACATAAATTGCACCGACTGCAGGGCAAAGGGACACACAAACTGCACCGACTGCAGGGGAAAGTGTCACACAAACGGCACCGATTGCAGGGGAAAGAGTAACACAAACTGCACCGACTGCAGGGGAAAGTGTCACACAAACTGCACCGACTGCAGAGCAAAGTGTCACACAAACTGCACCGACTGCAGGGCAAAGTGTCACACAAACTGCATGGACTGTAGGGCAAAGTGTCACACTAACTGCACCGACTGCAGAGCAAAGTGTCACACAAAATGCACCGACTGCAGAGTAAAGCATGACACAAACTGCACACACTGCAGGTCAAAGTGTCACACAAACTGAACCAACTGCAGGTCAAAGTGTCACACAAACTGCACCGACAGCAGGGGAAAGAATCACACAAACTGCACCAACTGCAGGTCAAAGTGTTACACAAACTGCACCGACTAAAGAGCAAAGTGTCACACAAACTGCAACGACTGCATGGGAAAGAGTCACACAAACAGCACTGACTATAGTGCAAAGCGTCACACAAACTGCACCGACTACAGTGCAAAGCGTCACACAAACTGCACCGACTACAGTGCAATGCATCACACAAACTGCAATGACCACAGTGCAAAGCATCACACAAACTGCACCGACTGCAGAGCAAAATGTCACACAAACTGCACCGACTGCAGGGGAAAGCGTCACACAAACTGCAATGACTGCAGGGCATAGTGTCACACAAACTGCACCGACTGCAGAGCAAAATGTCACACAAACTGCACCGACTGCAGGGCAAAGTGTCACACAAACTCATCGACTGCAGGGGAAAGTTTCACGCAAACTGCACCGACTGCAGGTCAAAGTGTCACATAAATTGCACCGACTGCAGGGCAAAGGGACACACAAACTGCACCGACTGCAGAGCAAAGTGTCTCACAAACTGCACCGAATGCAGAACAAAGCGTCACACAAACTGCACCGACTGCAGGGGAAAGTGTCACACAAACTGCACCGACTGCAGGGGAAAGTGTCACACAAACTGCACCGACTGCAGGGGAAAGTGTCACACAAACTGCAAAGACTGCAAGGGAAAGAGTCAAACAAACTGCACCGACTGCAGGGGAAAGAGTCACACAAACTGCACCGACTGCAGGTCAAAGCGTCACACAAACGGCACCGATTGCAGGGGAAAGTGTCACACAAACTGCACCGACTGCAGGGGAAAGTGTCACACAAACTTCACCGACTGCAGGGGAAAGTGTCACACAAACTGCACCGACTGCAAGGGAAAGAGTCAAACAAACTGCACCGACTGCAGGGGAAAGAATCACACAAACTTCACCGACTGCCATTCAAAGCGTCACACAAACGGCACCGATTGCAGGGGAAAGAGTAACACAAACTTCACCGACTGCAGGTCAAAGCGTCACACAAACGTCACCGACTGCAGCGCAAAGCATCACAAATTGTACCAACTGCAGGGGAAAGCATCACACAAAGTGCACCGACTGCAGGGGAAAGTGTCAGACAAACTGCACCGACTGCAGAGAAAAGCATAACAGAATCTGCACCGACTGAAGGTCAAAGCGTCACACAAACTGCACCGAATGCAGGGGAAAGTGTCACACAAACTGCACCAACTGCAGAGCAAAGTTTCACACAAACTGCACCGACTGCAGGGGAAAATGTCACACAAACTGCACCGACTGCAGGGGAAAGTGTCAGACAAACTGCATCGACTGTAGAGCACAATGTCACACAAACTGCACCGACTGCAGGGGAAAGCGTCACACAAACTGCACCGACTGCAGGGGAAAGCGTCACACAAACTGCACCGACTGCAGGGGAAAGCGTCACACAAACTGCACCGACTGCAGGGGAAAGCATCACACAAACTCCACCGACTGCAGCACAAAGCGTCACACAAACTGCACCGACTGCAGAGCGAAGCATCACAAACTGTACCGACTGCAGGTGAAAGCGTCACACAAACTGCACCGACTGCAGGGCAAAGTGTCACACAAACTGCACCGAGTGCAGGGCAAAGTGTCACACAAACTGCACCGACTGCAGAGCAAAGTGTCTCACAAACTGCACCGAATGCAGAACAAAGCGTCACACAAAATGCACCGACTGCACAGCAAAGTGTCACACAAACTGCACCGACTGCAGGGCAAAGTGTCACACAAACTGCATCGACTGTAGAGCAAAGTGTCACACAAACTGCACCAACTGCAGAGCAAAGTGTCACACAAACTGCATGGACTGTAGGGCAAAGTGTAACACTAACTGCACTGACTGCAGAGCAAAGTGTCACACAAACTGCACTGACTGCAGAGCAAAGTGTCACACAAAATGCACCGACTGCAGAGCAAAGCATCACGTAAACTGCACACACTGCAGGTCGAAGTGTCACACAAACTGAACCAACTGCAGGTCAAAGTGTCACACAAACTGCACCGACAGCAGGGTAAAAAATCACACAAACTGCACCGACTGCAGCTCAAAGTGTCACACCAACTGCATGGACTGCAGGTCAAAGTGTCACACAAACTGCACCGACTGCATGGGAAAGAGTCAAAAAACTGCACCGACTGCAGAGCAAAGTGTCTCACAAACTGCACCGAATGCAGAACAAAGCGTCACACAAACTGCACCTACTGCAGGGGAAACCGTCACACAAACTGCACCGACTGCAGGGGAAAGTGTCACACAAACTGCACCGACTGCAGGGGAAAGTGTCACACAAACTGCACCGACTGCAAGGGAAAGAGTCAAACAAACTGCACCGACTGCAGGGGAAAGAGTCACACAAACTTCACCGACTGCAGGTCAAAGCGTCACACAAACGGCACCGATTGCAGGGGAAAGTGTCACACAAACTGCACCGACTGCAGGGGAAAGTGTCAGACAAACTGCACCGACTGCAGGGGAAAGTGTCACACAAACTGCACCGACTGCAGGGGAAAGAGTCACACAAACTTCACCGACTGCAGGTCAAAGCGTCACACAAACGGCACCGATTGCAGGGGAAAGAGTAACACAAACTTCACCGACTGCAGGTCAAAGCGTCACACAAACGTCACCGACTGCAGCGCAAAGCATCACAAATTGTACCAACTGCAGGGGAAAGCGTCACACAAAGTGCACCGACTGCAGGGGAAAGTGTCAGACAAACTGCACCGACTGCAGAGAAAAGCATAACAGAATCTGCACCGACTGAACGTCAAAGCGTCACACAAACTGCACCGAATGCAGGGGAAAGTGTCACACAAACTGCACCAACTGCAGAGCAAAGTTTCACACAAACTGCACCGACTGCAGGGGAAAAGTGTCACACAAACTGTACCGACTGCAGGGGAAAGTGTCAGACAAACTGCATCGACTGTAGAGCAAAATGTCACACAAACTGCACCGACTGCAGGGGAAAGTGTCACACAAACTGCACCGACTGCAGGGGAAAGTGTCACACAAACTGCACCGACTGCAGGGGAAAGTGTCACACAAACTGCACCGACTGCAAGGGAAAGAGTCAAACAAACTGCACCGACTGCAGGGGAAAGAGTCACACAAACTTCACCAACTGCAGGTCAAAGCGTCACACAAACGGCACCGATTGCAGGGGAAAGTGTCACACAAACTGCACCGACTGCAGGGGAAAGTGTCACACAAACTGCACCGACTGCAGGGGAAAGTGTCACACAAACTGCACCGACTGCAGGGCAAAGCGTCACACAAACGTCACCGACTGCAGCGCAAAGCATCACAAATTGTACCAACTGCAGGGGAAAGCGTCACACAAAGTGCACCGACTGCAGGGGAAAGTGTCAGACAAACTGCACCGACTGCAGAGAAAAGCATAACAGAATCTGCACCGACTGAAGGTCAAAGCGTCACAAAAAATTCACCGACTGCAGGTCAAAGCGTCACACAAACGGCACCGATTGCAGGGGAAAGAGTAACACAAACTTCACCGACTGCAGGTCAAAGCGTCACACAAACGTCACCGACTGCAGCGCAAAGCATCACAAATTGTACCAACTGCAGGGGAAAGCGTCACACAAAGTGCACCGACTGCAGGGGAAAGTGTCAGACAAACTGCACCGACTGCAGAGAAAAGCATAACAGAATCTGCACCGACTGAAGGTCAAAGCGTCACACAAACTGCACCGAATGCAGGGGAAAGTGTCACACAAACTGCACCAACTGCAGAGCAAAGTTTCACACAAACTGCACCGACTGCAGGGGAAAATGTCACACAAACTGCACCGACTGCAGGGGAAAGTGTCAGACAAACTGCATCGACTGAAGAGCAAAATGTCACACAAACTGCACCGACTGCAGGGGAAAGCGTCACACAAACTGCACCGACTGCAGGGGAAAGAGTCACACAAACTGCACCGACTGCAGGGGAAAGCGTCACACAAACTGCACCGACTGCAGGGGAAAGCGTCACACAAACTCCACCGACTGCAGGTCAAAGCGTCACACAAACTGCACCGAATGCAGGGGAAAGTGTCACACAAACTGCACCGACTGCAGGGCAAAGTGTCACACAAACTGCACCGAGTGCAGGGCAAAGTGTCACACAAACTGCACCGAGTGCAGAGCAAAGTGTCTCACAAACTGCACCGAATGCAGAACAAAGCGTCACACAAAATGCACCGACTGCACAGCAAAGTGTCACACAAACTGCACCGACTGCAGGGCAAAGTGTCACACAAACTGCATCGACTGTAGAGCAAAGTGTCACACAAACTGCACCAACTGCAGAGCAAAGTGTCACACAAACTGCATGGACTGTAGGGCAAAGTGTCACACTAACTGCACTGACTGGAGAGCAAAGTGTCACACAAACTGCAATGACTGCAGAGCAAAGTGTCACACAAAATGCACCGACTGCAGAGCAAAGCATCACGCAAACTGCACTGACTGCAGGTCAAAGTGTCACACAAACTGCACCGACTGCATGGGAAAGAGTCAAAAAACTGCACCGACTGCAGAGCAAAGCATCACACAAACTGCACCGACAGCAGGGGAAAGAATCACACAAACTGCACCAACTGCAGGTCAAAGTGTTACACAAACTGCACCGACTAAAGAGCAAAGTGTCACACAAACTGCACTGACTGCATGGGAAAGAGTCACACAAACGGCACCGACAACAGTGCAAAGCGTCACACAAACTGCACCGACTGCAGAGCAAAGTGTCACACAAACTGCATGGACTGTAGGGCAAAGTGTCACACTAACTGCACTGACTGCAGAGCAAAGTGTCACACAAACTGCAATGACTGCAGAGCAAAGTGTCACACAAAATGCACCGACTGCAGAGCAAAGCATCACGCAAACTGCACACACTGCAGGTCAAAGTGTCACACAAACTGAACCAACTGCAGGTCAAAGTGTCACACAAACTGCACCGACAGCAGGGTAAAAAATCACACAAACTGCACCGACTGCAGCTCAAAGTGTCACACCAACTGCATAGACTGCAGGTCAAAGTGTCACACAAACTGCACCGACTGCATGGGAAAGAGTCAAAAAACTGCACCGACTGCAGAGCAAAGCGTCACACAAACTGCACCGACAGCAGGGGAAAGAATCACACAAACTGCACCAACTGCAGGTCAAAGTGTTACACAAACTGCACCGACTAAAGAGCAAAGTGTCACACAAACTGCACCGACTGCATGGGAAAGAGTCACACAAACGGCACCGACTACAGTGCAAAGCGTCACACAAACTGCACCGACTACAGTGCAAAGCGTCACACAATCTGCACCGACTACAGTGCAATGCATCACACAAACTGCACCGACTACAGTGCAAAGCATCACACAAACTGCACCGACTACAGTGCAAAGCGTCACACAAACTGCACCGACTACAGTGCAAACCGTCACACAAACTGCACCGACTGCATGGGAAAGAGTCACACAAACGGCACCGACTACAGTGCAAAGCATCACACAAACTGCACCGACTGCAGAGCAAAGCGTCACACAAACTGCACCGACAGCAGGGGAAAGAATCACAGAAACTGCACCAACTGCAGGTCAAAGTGTTACACAAACTGCACCGACTAAAGAGCAAAGTGTCACACAAACTGCACCGACTGCATGGGAAAGAGTCACACAAACGGCACCGACTACAGTGCAAAGCGTCACACAAACTGCACCGACTACAGTGCAAAGCGTCACACAAACTGCACCGACTACAGTGCAATGCATCACACAAACTGCACCGACGACAGTGCAAAGCATCACACAAACTGCACCGACTACAGTGCAAAGCGTCACACAAACTGCACCGACTACAGTGCAAACCGTCACACAAACTGCACCGACTGCATGGGAAAGAGTCACACAAACGGCACCGACTACAGTGCAAAGGATCACACAAACTGCACCGACTACAGTGCAAAGCAATCACACAAACTGCACCGACTACAGTGCAAAGCATCACACAAATTGCACTGACTACAGTGCAAAGCGTCACACAAACTACACGGACTACAGTGCAAACCGTCACACAAACTGCACCGACTGCAGAGCAAAGTGACACACAAACTGCACCGAATGCAGGGCAAAGTGTCACATGAACTGCACTGACTGCAGAGCAAAGTGACACACAAACTGCACCGACTGCACGGGAAAGCGTCACACAAACTGCACCGACTACAGTGCAATGCATCACACAAACTGCACTGACTACAGTGCAAAGCGTCACACAAACTGCACCGACTACAGTGCAAACCGTCACACAAACTGCACCGACTGCAGAGCAAAGTGACACACAAACTGCACCGACTGCAGGGGAAAATGTCACACAAACTGCACCGACTGCAGGGGAAAGTGTCAGACAAACTGCATCGACTGTAGAGCAAAATGTCACACAAACTGCACCGACTGCAGGGGAAAGCGTCACACAAACTGCACCGACTGCAGGGGAAAGCATCACACAAACTGCACCGACTGCAGGGGAAAGCGTCACACAAACTGCAACGACTGCAGGGGAAAGCGTCACACAAACTCCACCGACTGCAGCACAAAGCGTCACACAAACTGCACCGACTGCAGAGCGAAGCATCACAAACTGTACCGACTGCAGGGGAAAGTGTCACACAAACTGCACCGACTGCAGGGGAAAGTGTCACACAAACTGCACCGACTGCAGGGCAAAGTGTCACACAAACTGCACCGAGTGCAGGGCAAAGTTTCACACAAACTGCACCGACTGCAGAGCAAAGTGTCTCACAAACTGCACCGAATGCAGAACAAAGCGTCACACAAAATGCACCGACTGCACAGCAAAGTGTCACACAAACTGCACCGACTGCAGGGCAAAGTGTCACACAAACTGCATCGACTGTAGGGCAAAGTGTCACACTAACTGCACTGACTGCAGAGCAAAGTGTCACACAAACTGCAATGACTGCAGAGCAAAGTGTCACTCAAAATGCACCGACTGCAGAGCAAAGCATCACGCAAACTGCACCGACTGCAGGTCAAAGTGTCACACAAACTGCACCGACTGCATGGGAAAGAGTCAAAAAACTGCACCGACTGCAGAGCAAAGCATCACACAAACTGCACCGACAGCAGGGGAAAGAATCACACAAACTGCACCAACTGCAGGTCAAAGTGTTACACAAACTGCACCGACTAAAGAGCAAAGTGTCACACAAACTGCACTGACTGCATGGGAAAGAGTCACACAAACGGCACCGACTACAGTGCAAAGCGTCACACAAACTGCACCGACTGCAGAGCAAGGTGTCACACAAACTGCATGGACTGTAGGGCAAAGTGTCACACTAACTGCACTGACTGCAGAGCAAAGTGTCACACAAACTGCAATGACTGCAGAGCAAAGTGTCACACAAAATGCACCGACTGCAGAGCAAAGCATCACGCAAACTGCACACACTGCAGGTCAAAGTGTCACACAAACTGCACCGACTGCAGGGCAAAGTGTCACATAAATTGCACCGACTGCAGGGCAAAGGGACACACAAACTGCACCGACTGCAGGGGAAAGTGTCACACAAACGGCACCGATTGCAGGGGAAAGAGTAACACAAACTGCACCGACTGCAGGGGAAAGTGTCACACAAACTGCACCGACTGCAGAGCAAAGTGTCACACAAACTGCACCGACTGCAGGGCAAAGTGTCGCACAAACTGCATGGACTGTAGGGCAAAGTGTCACACTAACTGCACCGACTGCAGAGCAAAGTGTCACACAAAATGCACCGACTGCAGAGTAAAGCATGACACAAACTGCACACACTGCAGGTCAAAGTGTCACACAAACTGAACCAACTGCAGGTCAAAGTGTCACACAAACTGCACCGACAGCAGGGGAAAGAATCACACAAACTGCACCAACTGCAGGTCAAAGTGTTACACAAACTGCACCGACTAAAGAGCAAAGTGTCACACAAACTGCAACGACTGCATGGGAAAGAGTCACACAAACAGCACTGACTATAGTGCAAAGCGTCACACAAACTGCACCGACTACAGTGCAAAGCGTCACACAAACTGCACCGACTACAGTGCAATGCATCACACAAACTGCAATGACCACAGTGCAAAGCATCACACAAACTGCACCGACTGCAGAGCAAAATGTCACACAAACTGCACCGACTGCAGGGGAAAGCGTCACACAAACTGCAATGACTGCAGGGCATAGTGTCACACAAACTGCACCGACTGCAGAGCAAAATGTCACACAAACTGCACCGACTGCAGGGCAAAGTGTCACACAAACTCATCGACTGCAGGGGAAAGTTTCACGCAAACTGCACCGACTGCAGGTCAAAGTGTCACATAAATTGCACCGACTGCAGGGCAAAGGGACACACAAACTGCACCGACTGCAGAGCAAAGTGTCTCACAAACTGCACCGAATGCAGAACAAAGCGTCACACAAACTGCACCGACTGCAGGGGAAAGTGTCACACAAACTGCAGCGACTGCAGGGGAAAGTGTCACACAAACTGCACCGACTGCAGGGGAAAGTGTCACACAAACTGCAAAGACTGCAAGGGAAAGAGTCAAACAAACTGCACCGACTGCAGGGGAAAGAGTCACACAAACTGCACCGACTGCAGGTCAAAGCGTCACACAAACGGCACCGATTGCAGGGGAAAGTGTCACACAAACTGCACCGACTGCAGGGGAAAGTGTCACACAAACTTCACCGACTGCAGGGGAAAGTGTCACACAAACTGCACCGACTGCAAGGGAAAGAGTCAAACAAACTGCACCGACTGCAGGGGAAAGAATCACACAAACTTCACCGACTGCCATTCAAAGCGTCACACAAACGGCACCGATTGCAGGGGAAAGAGTAACACAAACTTCACCGACTGCAGGTCAAAGCGTCACACAAACGTCACCGACTGCAGCGCAAAGCATCACAAATTGTACCAACTGCAGGGGAAAGCGTCACACAAAGTGCACCGACTGCAGGGGAAAGTGTCAGACAAACTTCACCGACTGCAGAGAAAAGCATAACAGAATCTGCACCGACTGAAGGTCAAAGCGTCACACAAACTGCACCGAATGCAGGGGAAAGTGTCACACAAACTGCACCAACTGCAGAGCAAAGTTTCACACAAACTGCACCGACTGCAGGGGAAAATGTCACACAAACTGCACCGACTGCAGGGGAAAGTGTCAGACAAACTGCATCGACTGTAGAGCACAATGTCACACAAACTGCACCGACTGCAGGGGAAAGCGTCACACAAACTGCATCGACTGCAGGGGAAAGCGTCACACAAACTGCACCGACTGCAGGGGAAAGCGTCACACAAACTGCACCGACTGCAGGGGAAAGCATCACACAAACTCCACCGACTGCAGCACAAAGCGTCACACAAACTGCACCGACTGCAGAGCGAAGCATCACAAACTGTACCGACTGCAGGTGAAAGCGTCACACAAACTGCACCGACTGCAGGGCAAAGTGTCACACAAACTGCACCGAGTGCAGGGCAAAGTGTCACACAAACTGCACCGACTGCAGAGCAAAGTGTCTCACAAACTGCACCGAATGCAGAACAAAGCGTCACACAAAATGCACCGACTGCACAGCAAAGTGTCACACAAACTGCACCGACTGCAGGGCAAAGTGTCACACAAACTGCATCGACTGTAGAGCAAAGTGTCACACAAACTGCACCAACTGCAGAGCAAAGTGTCACACAAACTGCATGGACTGTAGGGCAAAGTGTAACACTAACTGCACTGACTGCAGAGCAAAGTGTCACACAAACTGCACTGACTGCAGAGCAAAGTGTCACACAAAATGCACCGACTGCAGAGCAAAGCATCACGCAAACTGCACACACTGCAGGTCGAAGTGTCACACAAACTGAACCAACTGCAGGTCAAAGTGTCACACAAACTGCACCGACAGCAGGGTAAAAAATCACACAAACTGCACCGACTGCAGCTCAAAGTGTCACACCAACTGCATAGACTGCAGGTCAAAGTGTCACACAAACTGCACCGACTGCATGGGAAAGAGTCAAAAAACTGCACCGACTGCAAAGCAAAGTGTCTCACAAACTGCACCGAATGCAGAACAAAGCGTCACACAAACTGCACCTACTGCAGGGGAAACCGTCACACAAACTGCACCGACTGCAGGGGAAAGTGTCACACAAACTGCACCGACTGCAGGGGAAAGTGTCACACAAACTGCACCGACTGCAAGGGAAAGAGTCAAACAAACTGCACCGACTGCAGGGGAAAGAGTCACACAAACTTCACCGACTGCAGGTCAAAGCGTCACACAAACGGCACCGATTGCAGGGGAAAGTGTCACACAAACTGCACCGACTGCAGGGGAAAGTGTCAGACAAACTGCACCGACTGCAGGGGAAAGTGTCACACAAACTGCACCGACTGCAGGGGAAAGAGTCACACAAACCTCACCGACTGCAGGTCAAAGCGTCACACAAACTGCACCGACTGCAGGGGAAAGTGTCACACAAACTGCACCGACTGCAGGGGAAAGAGTAACACAAACTTCACCGACTGCAGGTCAAAGCGTCACACAAACGTCACCGACTGCAGCGCAAAGCATCACAAATTGTACCAACTGCAGGGGAAAGCGTCACACAAAGTGCACCGACTGCAGGGGAAAGTGTCAGACAAACTGCACCGACTGCAGAGAAAAGCATAACAGAATCTGCACCGACTGAACGTCAAAGCGTCACACAAACTGCACCGAATGCAGGGGAAAGTGTCACACAAACTGCACCAACTGCAGAGCAAAGTTTCACACAAACTGCACCGACTGCAGGGGAAAAGTGTCACACAAACTGTACCGACTGCAGGGGAAAGTGTCAGACAAACTGCATCGACTGTAGAGCAAAATGTCACACAAACTGCACTGACTGCAGGGGAAAGTGTCACACAAACTGCACCGACTGCAGGGGAAAGTGTCACACAAACTGCACCGACTGCAGGGGAAAGTGTCACACAAACTGCACCGACTGCAAGGGAAAGAGTCAAACAAACTGCACCGACTGCAGGGGAAAGAGTCACACAAACTTCACCGACTGCAGGTCAAAGCGTCACACAAACGGCACCGATTGCAGGGGAAAGAGTAACACAAACTTCACCGACTGCAGGTCAAAGCGTCACACAAACGTCACCGACTGCAGCGCAAAGCATCACAAATTGTACCAACTGCAGGGGAAAGCGTCACACAAAGTGCACCGACTGCAGGGGAAAGTGTCAGACAAACTGCACCGACTGCAGAGAAAAGCATAACAGAATCTGCACCGACTGAAGGTCAAAGCGTCACACAAACTGCACCGAATGCAGGGGAAAGTGTCACACAAACTGCACCAACTGCAGAGCAAAGTTTCACACAAACTGCACCGACTGCAGGGGAAAATGTCACACAAACTGCACCGACTGCAGGGGAAAGTGTCAGACAAACTGCATCGACTGAAGAGCAAAATGTCACACAAACTGCACCGACTGCAGGGGAAAGCGTCACACAAACTGCACCGACTGCAGGGGAAAGAGTCACACAAACTGCACCGACTGCAGGGGAAAGCGTCACACAAACTGCACCGACTGCAGGGGAAAGCGTCACACAAACTCCACCGACTGCAGGTCAAAGCGTCACACAAACTGCACCGAATGCAGGGGAAAGTGTCACACAAACTGCACCGACTGCAGGGCAAAGTGTCACACAAACTGCACCGAGTGCAGGGCAAAGTGTCACACAAACTGCACCGAGTGCAGAGCAAAGTGTCTCACAAACTGCACCGAATGCAGAACAAAGCGTCACACAAAATGCACCGACTGCACAGCAAAGTGTCACACAAACTGCACCGACTGCAGGGCAAAGTGTCACACAAACTGCATCGACTGTAGAGCAAAGTGTCACACAAACTGCACCAACTGCAGAGCAAAGTGTCACACAAACTGCATGGACTGTAGGGCAAAGTGTCACACTAACTGCACTGACTGGAGAGCAAAGTGTCACACAAACTGCAATGACTGCAGAGCAAAGTGTCACACAAAATGCACCGACTGCAGAGCAAAGCATCACGCAAACTGCACTGACTGCAGGTCAAAGTGTCACACAAACTGCACCGACTGCATGGGAAAGAGTCAAAAAACTGCACCGACTGCAGAGCAAAGCATCACACAAACTGCACCGACAGCAGGGGAAAGAATCACACAAACTGCACCAACTGCAGGTCAAAGTGTTACACAAACTGCACCGACTAAAGAGCAAAGTGTCACACAAACTGCACTGACTGCATGGGAAAGAGTCACACAAACGGCACCGACAACAGTGCAAAGCGTCACACAAACTGCACCGACTGCAGAGCAAAGTGTCACACAAACTGCATGGACTGTAGGGCAAAGTGTCACACTAACTGCACTGACTGCAGAGCAAAGTGTCACACAAACTGCAATGACTGCAGAGCAAAGTGTCACACAAAATGCACCGACTGCAGAGCAAAGCATCACGCAAACTGCACACACTGCAGGTCAAAGTGTCACACAAACTGAACCAACTGCAGGTCAAAGTGTCACACAAACTGCACCGACAGCAGGGTAAAAAATCACACAAACTGCACCGACTGCAGCTCAAAGTGTCACACCAACTGCATAGACTGCAGGTCAAAGTGTCACACAAACTGCACCGACTGCATGGGAAAGAGTCAAAAAACTGCACCGACTGCAGAGCAAAGCGTCACACAAACTGCACCGACAGCAGGGGAAAGAATCACACAAACTGCACCAACTGCAGGTCAAAGTGTTACACAAACTGCACCGACTAAAGAGCAAAGTGTCACACAAACTGCACCGACTGCATGGGAAAGAGTCACACAAACGGCACCGACTACAGTGCAAAGCGTCACACAAACTGCACCGACTACAGTGCAAAGCGTCACACAATCTGCACCGACTACAGTGCAATGCATCACACAAACTGCACCGACTACAGTGCAAAGCATCACACAAACTGCACCGACTACAGTGCAAAGCGTCACACAAACTGCACCGACTACAGTGCAAACCGTCACACAAACTGCACCGACTGCATGGGAAAGAGTCACACAAACGGCACCGACTACAGTGCAAAGCATCACACAAACTGCACCGACTGCAGAGCAAAGCGTCACACAAACTGCACCGACAGCAGGGGAAAGAATCACACAAACTGCACCAACTGCAGGTCAAAGTGTTACACAAACTGCACCGACTAAAGAGCAAAGTGTCACACAAACTGCACCGACTGCATGGGAAAGAGTCACACAAACGGCACCGACTACAGTGCAAAGCGTCACACAAACTGCACCGACTACAGTGCAAAGCGTCACACAAACTGCACCGACTACAGTGCAATGCATCACACAAACTGCACCGACGACAGTGCAAAGCATCACACAAACTGCACCGACTACAGTGCAAAGCGTCACACAAACTGCACCGACTACAGTGCAAACCGTCACACAAACTGCACCGACTGCATGGGAAAGAGTCACACAAACGGCACCGACTACAGTGCAAAGGATCACACAAACTGCACCGACTACAGTGCAAAGCAATCACACAAACTGCACCGACTACAGTGCAAAGCATCACACAAATTGCACTGACTACAGTGCAAAGCGTCACACAAACTGCACCGACTACAGTGCAAACCGTCACACAAACTGCACCGACTGCAGAGCAAAGTGACACACAAACTGCACCGAATGCAGGGCAAAGTGTCACATAAACTGCACTGACTGCAGAGCAAAGTGACACACAAACTGCACCGACTGCAGGGGAAAGCGTCACACAAACTGCACCGACTACAGTGCAATGCATCACACAAACTGCACTGACTACAGTGCAAAGCGTCACACAAACTGCACCGACTACAGTGCAAACCGTCACACAAACTGCACCGACTGCAGAGCAAAGTGACACACAAACTGCACCGAATGCAGGGCAAAGTGTCACATAAACTGCACTGACTGCAGAGCAAAGTGACACACAAACTGCACCGACTGCAGGGGAAAGCGTCACACAAACTGCACCGACTACAGTGCAATGCATCACACAAACTGCAATGACTACAGTGCAAAGCATCACACAAACTGCACCGACTGCAGAGCAAAATGTCACACAAACTGCACCGACTGCAGGGGAAAGCGTCACACAAACTGCAATGACTGCAGGGCATCGTGTCACACAAACTGCACCGACTTCAGGGGAAAGTGTCACACAAACTGCACCGACTGCAGAGCAAAATGTCACACAAACTGCACCGACTGCAGGGCACAGCTTCACACAAACTGCACCAACTGCAGAGCAAAGCGTCACACAAACTGCGCTAACTGCAGGCGAAGCGTCAGACAAACTGCATCGACTGCAGGACAAAGCGTCACACAAACTGCACCAACTGCAGAGCGAAGCATCACAAACTGCACCGACTGCAGGGCAAAGTGTCACATAAACTGCACTGACTGTGGGGGAAAGCGTCACACAAACTGTCCCGACTGCAGGGGAAAGCGTCACACAAACTGCACTGACTGCAGGGCAACGTGTCACACAAACTGCACTGAGTGCAGGGCAAAGTGTCACACAAACTGCACCGACTGCAGGGAAAAGTGTCACACAAAATGCATGGACTGTAGGGCAAAGTGTCACACAAACTGCACCGACTACAGAGCAAAGCGTCACACAAACTGCACCGACTGCAGAGCAAAGTGTCACACAAACTGCACCGACTGCACAGCAAAGTGTCACACAAACTGCATCGACTGCAGAGAAAATAGTCACACAAACTGCATGGACACCAGGGGAAAGTGTCACACAAACTGCACCGACTGCAGAGCAAAGTGTCACACAAACTGAATGGACTGTAGAGGAAAGTGTCACACAAACTGCACCGACTGCATGGGAAAGAGTCACACAAACGGCACCAACTACAGTGCAAAGCATCACACAAACTGCACCGACTACAGTGCAAAGCATCACACAAACTGCTCCGACTAGAGTGCAAAGCGTCACACAAACTGCACCGACTGCAAGGGAAAGTTACACACAAACTGCACCGACTGCAAGGGAAAGAGTCAAACAAACTGCACCGACTGCAGGGGAAAGAGTCACACAAACTTCACCGACTGCAGGTCAAAGCGTCACACAAACGGCACCGATTGCAGGGGAAAGAGTAACACAAACTTCACCGACTGCAGGTCAAAGCGTCACACAAACGTCACCGACTGCAGCGCAAAGCATCACAAATTGTACCAACTGCAGGGGAAAGCATCACACAAAGTGCACCGACTGCAGGGGAAAGTGTCAGACAAACTGCACCGACTGCAGAGAAAAGCTAACAGAATCTGCACCGACTGAAGGTCAAAGCGTCACACAAACTGCACCGAATGCAGGGGAAAGTGTCACACAAACTGCACCAACTGCAGAGCAAAGTTTCACACAAACTGCACCGACTGCAGGGGAAAATGTCACACAAACTGCACCGACTGCAGGGGAAAGTGTCAGACAAACTGCATCGACTGTAGAGCACAATGTCACACAAACTGCACCGACTGCAGGGGAAAGCGTCCCACAAACTGCACCGACTGCAGGGGAAAGCGTCACACAAACTGCACCGACTGCAGGGGAAAGTGTCACACAAACTGCACCGACTGCAGGGGAAAGCGTCACACAAACGCCACCGACTGCAGCACAAAGCGTCACACAAACTGCACCGACTGCAGAGCGAAGCATCACAAACTGTACCGACTGCAGGTGAAAGAGTCACACAAACTGCACCGACTGCAGGGCAAAGTGTCACACAAACTGCACCGACTGCAGAGCAAAGTGTCTCACAAACTGCACCGAATGCAGAACAAAGCGTCACACAAAATGCACCGACTGCACAGCAAAGTGTCACACAAACTGCACCGACTGCAGGGCAAAGTGTCACACAAACTGCATCGACTGTAGAGCAAAGTGTCACACAACCTGCACCAACTGCAGAGCAAAGTGTCACACAAACTGCATGGACTGTAGGGCAAAGTGTCACACTAACTGCACTGACTGCAGAGCAAAGTGTCACACAAACTGCACCGACTACAGTGCAATGCATCACACAAACTGCACCGACTACAGTGCAAAGCATCACACAAACTGCTCCGACTACAGTGCAAAGTGTCACACAAACTGCACCGACTACAGTGCAAACCGTCACACAAACTGCACCGACTGCATGGGAAAGAGACACACAAACGACACCGACTACAGTGCAAAGCGTCACACAAACTGCACTGACTACAGTGCAATGCATCACACAAACTGCACCGACTACAGTGCAAAGCATCACACAAATTGCACCGACTACAGTGCAAACCGTCACACAAACTGCACCGACTGCAGAGCAAAGTGACACACAAACTGCACCGACTGCATGGGAAAGAGTCACACAAACGGCACCGACTGCATGGGAAAGAGTCACCCAAACGGCACAGACTACAGGGCCAAGCATCACACAAACTGCACCGACTACAGTGCAAACCGTCACACAAACTGCACCGACTGCAGAGCAAAGTGACACACAAACTGCACCGAATGCAGGGCAAAGTGTCACATAAACTGCACTGACTGCAGAGCAAAGTGTCACACAAAATGCACCGACTGCAGAGCAAAGCATCACGCAAACTGCACACACTGCAGGTCGAAGTGTCACACAAACTGAACCAACTGCAGGTCAAAGTGTCACACAAACTGCACCGACAGCAGGGTAAAAAATCACACAAACTGCACCGACTGCAGCTCAAAGTGTCACACCAACTGCATAGACTGCAGGTCAAAGTGTCACACAAACTGCACCGACTGCATGGGAAAGAGTCAAAAAACTGCACCGACTGCAGAGCAAAGCGTCACACAAACTGCACCGACAGCAGGGGAAAGAATCACACAAACTGCACCAACTGCAGGTCAAAGTGTTACACAAACTGCACCGACTAAAGAGCAAAGTGTCACACAAACTGCACCGACTGCATGGGAAAGAGTCACACAAACGGCACCGACTACAGTGCAAAGCGTCACACAAACTGCACCGACTACAGTGCAAAGCGTCACACAAACTGCACCGACTACAGTGCAATGCATCACACAAACTGCTCCGACTACAGTGCAAAGCATCACACAAACTGCACCGACTACAGTGCAAAGCGTCACACAAACTGCACCGACTACAGTGCAAACCGTCACACAAACTGCACCGACTGCATGGGAAAGAGTCACACAAACGGCACCGACTACAGTGCAAAGCATCACACAAACTGCACCGACTACAGTGCAATGCATCACACAAACTGCACCGACTACAGTGCTAAGCATCACACAAATTGCACTGACTACAGTGCAAAGCGTCACACAAACTGCACCGACTACAGTGCAAACCGTCACACAAACTGCACCGACTGCAGAGCAAAGTGACACACAAACTGCACCGAATGCAGGGCAAAGTGTCACATAAACTGCACTGACTGCAGAGCAAAGTGACACACAAACTGCACCGACTGCAGGGGAAAGCGTCACACAAACTGCACCGACTACAGTGCAATGCATCACACAAACTGCAATGACTACAGTGCAAAGCATCACACAAACTGCACCGACTGCAGAGCAAAATGTCACACAAACTGCACCGACTGCAGGGGAAAGCGTCACACAAACTGCAATGACTGCAGGGCATCGTGTCACACAAACTGCACCGACTTCAGGGGAAAGTGTCACACAAACTGCACCGACTGCAGAGCAAAATGTCACACAAACTGCACCGACTGCAGGGCACAGCTTCACACAAACTGCACCAACTGCAGAGCAAAGCGTCACACAAACTGCGCTAACTGCAGGCGAAGCGTCAGACAAACTGCATCGACTGCAGGACAAAGCGTCACACAAACTGCACCAACTGCAGAGCGAAGCATCACAAACTGCACCGACTGCAGGGCAAAGTGTCACATAAACTGCACTGACTGTGGGGGAAAGCGTCACACAAACTGTCCCGACTGCAGGGGAAAGCGTCACACAAACTGCACTGACTGCAGGGCAACGTGTCACACAAACTGCACTGAGTGCAGGGCAAAGTGTCACACAAACTGCACCGACTGCAGGGAAAAGTGTCACACAAAATGCATGGACTGTAGGGCAAAGTGTCACACAAACTGCACCGACTACAGAGCAAAGCGTCACACAAACTGCACCGACTGCAGAGCAAAGTGTCACACAAACTGCACCGACTGCACAGCAAAGTGTCACACAAACTGCATCGACTGCAGAGAAAATAGTCACACAAACTGCATGTACAGCAGGGGAAAGTGTCACACAAACTGCACCGACTGCAGAGCAAAGTGTCACACAAACTGCATGGACTGTAGAGCAAAGTGTCACACAAACTGCACCGACTGCAGGGCAAAGTGTCACACAAACTGCACCGACTGCAGGACAAAGTGTCACACAAACTGCATGGACTGTAGAGCAAAGTGTCACACAAACTGCACCAACTGCAGAGCAAAGTGTCACACAAACTGCACCGACTGCAGGACAAAGTGTCACACAAACTGCACCGACTGCAGAGCAAAGTGTCACACAAACTGCATGGATTGTAGAGCAAAGCGTCACACAAAATGCACCGACTGCAGAGCAAAGCATCACACAAACTGCACCGACTGCAGGGCAAAGTGTCACACAAACTGCACCGACTGCAGCTGAAAGTGTCACACCAGCTGCATAGACTGCAGGTCAAAGTGTCACACAAACTGAACCAACTGCAGGTCAAAGTGTCACACAAACTGCTCCGACTGCAGCTCAAAGTGTCACACCAACTGCATAGACTGCAGGTCAAAGTGTCACACAAACTGCACCGACTAAAGAGCAAAGTGTCACACAAACTGCACCGACTGCATGGGAAAGAGTCACACAAACGGCACCGACTGCAGGGCAAAGTGTCACACAAACTGCACCGACTGCAGAGCAAAGTGTCACACAAACTGCTCTGACTGCAGGAAAAGTGTCACACAAACTGCATGGACTGCAGGGGAAAGTGTCACACAAACTGCACCGACTGCAGAGCAAAATGTCACACAAACTGCACGGACTGTAGAGCAAAGTGTCACACAAACTGCACCGACTGCAGGGCAAAGTGTCACACAAACTGCATGGACTGTAGAGCAAAGTGTCACACAAACTGCACCAACTGCAGAGCAAAGTGTCACACAAACTGCACCGACTGCAGGACAAAGTGTCACACAAACTGCACCGACAGCAGAGCAAAGTGTCACACAAACTGCATGGATTGTAGAGCAAAGCGTCACACAAAATGCACCGACTGCAGAGCAAAGCATCACACAAACTGAACCAACTGCAGGTCAAAGTGTCACACAAACTGCTCCGACTGCAGAGAAAAGTGTCACACAAACTGCACCGACTGCAGGCTGAAAGTGTCACACAAACTGCACCGACTGCCGGGGAAAGTGTCACATAAACTGCCCTGACTGCAGAGCAAAGTGTCACACAAACTGCAATGACTGCAGGGGAAAGCTTCACACAAACTGCACCGACTGCAGGGGAAAGCGTCACACAAACTGCAACAACTGGAGCGGAAATTGTCACACAAACAGCACCGACTGCAGAGCAAAGTGTCACACAAACTGCACCGACTGCAGGGGAAAGTGTCACATAAACTGTAACAACTGCCGGGGAAAGTGTCACACAAACTTCACCAACTGCAGAGCAAAGTGTCACACAAACTGCACCGAATACAGGGGAAAGTGTCACACAAACTGCAACGACTGCAGCGGAAAGCGTCACACAAACTGCACCGACTGCAGGGGAAACTCTCACACAAACTGCACCGACTGCAGAGCAATATGTCACACAAACTGCACCAACTGCAGGTCAAATTGTCACACAACTGCACCGACTGCAGAGCAAATCGTCACAAAAACAACACTGTCTGCAGGGGAAAGTGTCACAAAAACTACACCAACTGCAGGGGAAAGCGTCACACAAACTGCACCGATTATAGGGGAAAGTGTCACACAAACTGCACCGACTGCAGGGGAAAGTGTCACACAAACTGCACCGACTGCAGGGCAAAGTGTCACACAAACTGCACCGACTGCAGGGCTATAGCGTCACACAAACTGCACCGACTGCAGGGGAAAGTGTCACACAAACTGCACCGACTGCAGGGCAAAGTGTCAGACAAACTGCACCGACTGTAGGGCAAAAGCGTCACACAAACTACACCGACTGCAGGGGAAACCGTCACACAAACTGCACTGACTGCAGGGGAAAGTGTCACACAAACTGCACTGACTGCAGGGTAAATGTCACACAAACTACACCGACTGCAGAATAAGTTTCACACAAACTGCACCGACTGCAGGGGAAAGTGTCACACAAACTGCACAGAATGGAGGGCAAAGTGTCACACAAAATGCACCGACTGCAGGGCAAAGTGTCACACAAATTGCACTGACTGCAGGGGAAAGTGTCACACAAACTACACCGACTGCAGGGCAAAGCGTCACACAAACTGCACCGACTGCAGGGGAAAGTGTCACACAAACTGCACCGAATGGAGGGCAAAGTGTCACACAAAATGCACCGACTGCAGAGCAAAGTGTCACACAAATTGCACTGACTGCAGGGGAAAGTGTCACACAAACTATACCGACTGCAGGGCAAAGCGTCACACAAACTGCACCGACTGCAGGGGAAAGTGTCACACAAACTGCACCGAATGGAGGGCAAAGTGTCACACAAAATGCACCGACTGCAGAGCAAAGTGTCACACAAATTGCACTGACTGAATGTGAAAGTGTCACACAAACTGCTCTGACTGCAGGTCGAAGTATCACACAAACTGCACCGACTGCAGGACAAAGTGTCACACAAACTGCTCCGACTGCCGGTCAAAGTATCACACAAACTGCACCGACTGCAGGGCAAAGTGTCACACAAACTGCACCGACTGCAGGGGAAAGTGTCACACAAACTGCACCGACTGCAGGGGAAAGTGTCACACAAACTGCACCGACTGCAGGGGAAAGATTCACACAAACTGCACCGACTGCAGGGGAAAGCGTCACACAAACTGCACCGACTGCAGAGCAAAGTGTCACACAAACTGCACCAACTGCAGGGGAAAGTGTCACACAAACTGCACCGATTGCAAGGGAAAGTGTCACACAAACTGCACCGACTGCAGGGTAAATGTCACACAAACTACACCGACTGCAGGGGAAACCGTCACACAAACTGCACCGACTGCAGAGCAAAGTGTCACACAAACTGCACCGACTGAAGGGCAAAGTGTCACAGAAACTACACTGACTGCAGGGTTGAAGTATCATACAAACTGGACCGACTGCAGGGTAAATGTCACACAAACAACACCGACTGCAGGGGAAAGCGTCACACAAACTGCACCGACTGCAGAGCAAAGTGTCACACAAACTGCACCAACTGCAGGGGAAAATGTCACACAAACTGCACCGACTGCAGGGGAAAGTGTCACATAAACTGCACCGACTTCAGGGGAAAGTGTCACATAAACTGCACCGACTGCAGGGTAAATGTCACACAAACTGCACCGACTGCAGGGCAAAGCATCACACAAACTGCACCAACTGCAGAGCAAAGTGTCATACAAACTGCAACGACTGCAGAGCAAAATGTCACACAAACTGCACCAACTGCAGAGCAAAGTGTCACACAAACTGCACCAACTGCAGAGCAAAGCGTCACACAAACTGCACCAACTGCAGAGCAAAGCGTCACACAAATTGCACTGACTGCTGGGCAAAGTGTCACACAAACTGCAACAACTGCAGAGCAAAGTGTCACACAAACTGCACCAACTGCAGAGCAAAGTGTCACAAAAACTGCAACAACTGCAGAGCAAAGTGTCACACAAACTGCACCAACTGCAGAGCAAAGCGTCACACAAATTGCACCGACTGCAGAGGAAAGTGTCACACAAATTGCACCAACTGCAGAGCACAGTGTCACATAAACTGCACCGACTTCATGGGAAAGTTTCACACAAGCTGCACCGACTACAGGGTAAATGTCACACAAACTGCACCGACTGCAGAGCAAAGCGTCACACAAACTGCACTGACTGCATTTCAAAGTGTCATACAAACTGCACCGACTGCAGGTCAAAGTATCACACAAACTGCACCGACTGCAGGGGAAAGTGTCACTCAAACTGCAGCGACTGCAGGGCAAAATGTCACACAAACTGCACCGACTGCAGGCTGAAAGCGTCACACAAACTGCACTGACTGCAGGTCAAAGTGTCACAAAAACTGCACCGACTGCAGAGCAAAGCGTCACACAAACTGCACCGACTGCAGGGCAAAGTGTCACACAAACTGCACCGACTGCAGAGCAAAGTGTCACACAAACTGCACCAACTGCAGGCTGAAAGCGTCACACAAACTGCACTGACTGCAGGTCAAAGTGTCACAAAAACTGCACCGACTGCAGAGCAAAGCGTCACACAAACTGCACCGACTGCAGGGCAAAGTGTCACACAAACTGCATGGACTGTAGGGCAAAGTGTCACACTAACTGCACTGACTGGAGAGCAAAGTGTCACACAAACTGCAATGACTGCAGAGCAAAGTGTCACACAAAATGCACCGACTGCAGAGCAAAGCATCACGCAAACTGCACTGACTGCAGGTCAAAGTGTCACACAAACTGCACCGACTGCATGGGAAAGAGTCAAAAAACTGCACCGACTGCAGAGCAAAGCATCACACAAACTGCACCGACAGCAGGGGAAAGAATCACACAAACTGCACCAACTGCAGGTCAAAGTGTTACACAAACTGCACCGACTAAAGAGCAAAGTGTCACACAAACTGCACTGACTGCATGGGAAAGAGTCACACAAACGGCACCGACAACAGTGCAAAGCGTCACACAAACTGCACCGACTGCAGAGCAAAGTGTCACACAAACTGCATGGACTGTAGGGCAAAGTGTCACACTAACTGCACTGACTGCAGAGCAAAGTGTCACACAAACTGCAATGACTGCAGAGCAAAGTGTCACACAAAATGCACCGACTGCAGAGCAAAGCATCACGCAAACTGCACACACTGCAGGTCAAAGTGTCACACAAACTGAACCAACTGCAGGTCAAAGTGTCACACAAACTGCACCGACAGCAGGGTAAAAAATCACACAAACTGCACCGACTGCAGCTCAAAGTGTCACACCAACTGCATAGACTGCAGGTCAAAGTGTCACACAAACTGCACCGACTGCATGGGAAAGAGTCAAAAAACTGCACCGACTGCAGAGCAAAGCGTCACACAAACTGCACCGACAGCAGGGGAAAGAATCACACAAACTGCACCAACTGCAGGTCAAAGTGTTACACAAACTGCACCGACTAAAGAGCAAAGTGTCACACAAACTGCACCGACTGCATGGGAAAGAGTCACACAAACGGCACCGACTACAGTGCAAAGCGTCACACAAACTGCACCGACTACAGTGCAAAGCGTCACACAATCTGCACCGACTACAGTGCAATGCATCACACAAACTGCACCGACTACAGTGCAAAGCATCACACAAACTGCACCGACTACAGTGCAAAGCGTCACACAAACTGCACCGACTACAGTGCAAACCGTCACACAAACTGCACCGACTGCATGGGAAAGAGTCACACAAACGGCACCGACTACAGTGCAAAGCATCACACAAACTGCACCGACTGCAGAGCAAAGCGTCACACAAACTGCACCGACAGCAGGGGAAAGAATCACACAAACTGCACCAACTGCAGGTCAAAGTGTTACACAAACTGCACCGACTAAAGAGCAAAGTGTCACACAAACTGCACCGACTGCATGGGAAAGAGTCACACAAACGGCACCGACTACAGTGCAAAGCGTCACACAAACTGCACCGACTACAGTGCAAAGCGTCACACAAACTGCACCGACTACAGTGCAATGCATCACACAAACTGCACCGACGACAGTGCAAAGCATCACACAAACTGCACCGACTACAGTGCAAAGCGTCACACAAACTGCACCGACTACAGTGCAAACCGTCACACAAACTGCACCGACTGCATGGGAAAGAGTCACACAAACGGCACCGACTACAGTGCAAAGGATCACACAAACTGCACCGACTACAGTGCAAAGCAATCACACAAACTGCACCGACTACAGTGCAAAGCATCACACAAATTGCACTGACTACAGTGCAAAGCGTCACACAAACTGCACCGACTACAGTGCAAACCGTCACACAAACTGCACCGACTGCAGAGCAAAGTGACACACAAACTGCACCGAATGCAGGGCAAAGTGTCACATAAACTGCACTGACTGCAGAGCAAAGTGACACACAAACTGCACCGACTGCAGGGGAAAGCGTCACACAAACTGCACCGACTACAGTGCAATGCATCACACAAACTGCACTGACTACAGTGCAAAGCGTCACACAAACTGCACCGACTACAGTGCAAACCGTCACACAAACTGCACCGACTGCAGAGCAAAGTGACACACAAACTGCACCGAATGCAGGGCAAAGTGTCACATAAACTGCACTGACTGCAGAGCAAAGTGACACACAAACTGCACCGACTGCAGGGGAAAGCGTCACACAAACTGCACCGACTACAGTGCAATGCATCACACAAACTGCAATGACTACAGTGCAAAGCATCACACAAACTGCACCGACTGCAGAGCAAAATGTCACACAAACTGCACCGACTGCAGGGGAAAGCGTCACACAAACTGCAATGACTGCAGGGCATCGTGTCACACAAACTGCACCGACTTCAGGGGAAAGTGTCACACAAACTGCACCGACTGCAGAGCAAAATGTCACACAAACTGCACCGACTGCAGGGCACAGCTTCACACAAACTGCACCAACTGCAGAGCAAAGCGTCACACAAACTGCGCTAACTGCAGGCGAAGCGTCAGACAAACTGCATCGACTGCAGGACAAAGCGTCACACAAACTGCACCAACTGCAGAGCGAAGCATCACAAACTGCACCGACTGCAGGGCAAAGTGTCACATAAACTGCACTGACTGTGGGGGAAAGCGTCACACAAACTGTCCCGACTGCAGGGGAAAGCGTCACACAAACTGCACTGACTGCAGGGCAACGTGTCACACAAACTGCACTGAGTGCAGGGCAAAGTGTCACACAAACTGCACCGACTGCAGGGAAAAGTGTCACACAAAATGCATGGACTGTAGGGCAAAGTGTCACACAAACTGCACCGACTACAGAGCAAAGCGTCACACAAACTGCACCGACTGCAGAGCAAAGTGTCACACAAACTGCACCGACTGCACAGCAAAGTGTCACACAAACTGCATCGACTGCAGAGAAAATAGTCACACAAACTGCATGGACACCAGGGGAAAGTGTCACACAAACTGCACCGACTGCAGAGCAAAGTGTCACACAAACTGAATGGACTGTAGAGGAAAGTGTCACACAAACTGCACCGACTGCATGGGAAAGAGTCACACAAACGGCACCAACTACAGTGCAAAGCATCACACAAACTGCACCGACTACAGTGCAAAGCATCACACAAACTGCTCCGACTAGAGTGCAAAGCGTCACACAAACTGCACCGACTGCAAGGGAAAGTTACACACAAACTGCACCGACTGCAAGGGAAAGAGTCAAACAAACTGCACCGACTGCAGGGGAAAGAGTCACACAAACTTCACCGACTGCAGGTCAAAGCGTCACACAAACGGCACCGATTGCAGGGGAAAGAGTAACACAAACTTCACCGACTGCAGGTCAAAGCGTCACACAAACGTCACCGACTGCAGCGCAAAGCATCACAAATTGTACCAACTGCAGGGGAAAGCATCACACAAAGTGCACCGACTGCAGGGGAAAGTGTCAGACAAACTGCACCGACTGCAGAGAAAAGCTAACAGAATCTGCACCGACTGAAGGTCAAAGCGTCACACAAACTGCACCGAATGCAGGGGAAAGTGTCACACAAACTGCACCAACTGCAGAGCAAAGTTTCACACAAACTGCACCGACTGCAGGGGAAAATGTCACACAAACTGCACCGACTGCAGGGGAAAGTGTCAGACAAACTGCATCGACTGTAGAGCACAATGTCACACAAACTGCACCGACTGCAGGGGAAAGCGTCCCACAAACTGCACCGACTGCAGGGGAAAGCGTCACACAAACTGCACCGACTGCAGGGGAAAGTGTCACACAAACTGCACCGACTGCAGGGGAAAGCGTCACACAAACGCCACCGACTGCAGCACAAAGCGTCACACAAACTGCACCGACTGCAGAGCGAAGCATCACAAACTGTACCGACTGCAGGTGAAAGAGTCACACAAACTGCACCGACTGCAGGGCAAAGTGTCACACAAACTGCACCGACTGCAGAGCAAAGTGTCTCACAAACTGCACCGAATGCAGAACAAAGCGTCACACAAAATGCACCGACTGCACAGCAAAGTGTCACACAAACTGCACCGACTGCAGGGCAAAGTGTCACACAAACTGCATCGACTGTAGAGCAAAGTGTCACACAACCTGCACCAACTGCAGAGCAAAGTGTCACACAAACTGCATGGACTGTAGGGCAAAGTGTCACACTAACTGCACTGACTGCAGAGCAAAGTGTCACACAAACTGCACCGACTACAGTGCAATGCATCACACAAACTGCACCGACTACAGTGCAAAGCATCACACAAACTGCTCCGACTACAGTGCAAAGTGTCACACAAACTGCACCGACTACAGTGCAAACCGTCACACAAACTGCACCGACTGCATGGGAAAGAGACACACAAACGACACCGACTACAGTGCAAAGCGTCACACAAACTGCACTGACTACAGTGCAATGCATCACACAAACTGCACCGACTACAGTGCAAAGCATCACACAAATTGCACCGACTACAGTGCAAACCGTCACACAAACTGCACCGACTGCAGAGCAAAGTGACACACAAACTGCACCGACTGCATGGGAAAGAGTCACACAAACGGCACCGACTGCATGGGAAAGAGTCACCCAAACGGCACAGACTACAGGGCCAAGCATCACACAAACTGCACCGACTACAGTGCAAACCGTCACACAAACTGCACCGACTGCAGAGCAAAGTGACACACAAACTGCACCGAATGCAGGGCAAAGTGTCACATAAACTGCACTGACTGCAGAGCAAAGTGTCACACAAAATGCACCGACTGCAGAGCAAAGCATCACGCAAACTGCACACACTGCAGGTCGAAGTGTCACACAAACTGAACCAACTGCAGGTCAAAGTGTCACACAAACTGCACCGACAGCAGGGTAAAAAATCACACAAACTGCACCGACTGCAGCTCAAAGTGTCACACCAACTGCATAGACTGCAGGTCAAAGTGTCACACAAACTGCACCGACTGCATGGGAAAGAGTCAAAAAACTGCACCGACTGCAGAGCAAAGCGTCACACAAACTGCACCGACAGCAGGGGAAAGAATCACACAAACTGCACCAACTGCAGGTCAAAGTGTTACACAAACTGCACCGACTAAAGAGCAAAGTGTCACACAAACTGCACCGACTGCATGGGAAAGAGTCACACAAACGGCACCGACTACAGTGCAAAGCGTCACACAAACTGCACCGACTACAGTGCAAAGCGTCACACAAACTGCACCGACTACAGTGCAATGCATCACACAAACTGCTCCGACTACAGTGCAAAGCATCACACAAACTGCACCGACTACAGTGCAAAGCGTCACACAAACTGCACCGACTACAGTGCAAACCGTCACACAAACTGCACCGACTGCATGGGAAAGAGTCACACAAACGGCACCGACTACAGTGCAAAGCATCACACAAACTGCACCGACTACAGTGCAATGCATCACACAAACTGCACCGACTACAGTGCTAAGCATCACACAAATTGCACTGACTACAGTGCAAAGCGTCACACAAACTGCACCGACTACAGTGCAAACCGTCACACAAACTGCACCGACTGCAGAGCAAAGTGACACACAAACTGCACCGAATGCAGGGCAAAGTGTCACATAAACTGCACTGACTGCAGAGCAAAGTGACACACAAACTGCACCGACTGCAGGGGAAAGCGTCACACAAACTGCACCGACTACAGTGCAATGCATCACACAAACTGCAATGACTACAGTGCAAAGCATCACACAAACTGCACCGACTGCAGAGCAAAATGTCACACAAACTGCACCGACTGCAGGGGAAAGCGTCACACAAACTGCAATGACTGCAGGGCATCGTGTCACACAAACTGCACCGACTTCAGGGGAAAGTGTCACACAAACTGCACCGACTGCAGAGCAAAATGTCACACAAACTGCACCGACTGCAGGGCACAGCTTCACACAAACTGCACCAACTGCAGAGCAAAGCGTCACACAAACTGCGCTAACTGCAGGCGAAGCGTCAGACAAACTGCATCGACTGCAGGACAAAGCGTCACACAAACTGCACCAACTGCAGAGCGAAGCATCACAAACTGCACCGACTGCAGGGCAAAGTGTCACATAAACTGCACTGACTGTGGGGGAAAGCGTCACACAAACTGTCCCGACTGCAGGGGAAAGCGTCACACAAACTGCACTGACTGCAGGGCAACGTGTCACACAAACTGCACTGAGTGCAGGGCAAAGTGTCACACAAACTGCACCGACTGCAGGGAAAAGTGTCACACAAAATGCATGGACTGTAGGGCAAAGTGTCACACAAACTGCACCGACTACAGAGCAAAGCGTCACACAAACTGCACCGACTGCAGAGCAAAGTGTCACACAAACTGCACCGACTGCACAGCAAAGTGTCACACAAACTGCATCGACTGCAGAGAAAATAGTCACACAAACTGCATGTACAGCAGGGGAAAGTGTCACACAAACTGCACCGACTGCAGAGCAAAGTGTCACACAAACTGCATGGACTGTAGAGCAAAGTGTCACACAAACTGCACCGACTGCAGGGCAAAGTGTCACACAAACTGCACCGACTGCAGGACAAAGTGTCACACAAACTGCATGGACTGTAGAGCAAAGTGTCACACAAACTGCACCAACTGCAGAGCAAAGTGTCACACAAACTGCACCGACTGCAGGACAAAGTGTCACACAAACTGCACCGACTGCAGAGCAAAGTGTCACACAAACTGCATGGATTGTAGAGCAAAGCGTCACACAAAATGCACCGACTGCAGAGCAAAGCATCACACAAACTGCACCGACTGCAGGGCAAAGTGTCACACAAACTGCACCGACTGCAGCTGAAAGTGTCACACCAGCTGCATAGACTGCAGGTCAAAGTGTCACACAAACTGAACCAACTGCAGGTCAAAGTGTCACACAAACTGCTCCGACTGCAGCTCAAAGTGTCACACCAACTGCATAGACTGCAGGTCAAAGTGTCACACAAACTGCACCGACTAAAGAGCAAAGTGTCACACAAACTGCACCGACTGCATGGGAAAGAGTCACACAAACGGCACCGACTGCAGGGCAAAGTGTCACACAAACTGCACCGACTGCAGAGCAAAGTGTCACACAAACTGCTCTGACTGCAGGAAAAGTGTCACACAAACTGCATGGACTGCAGGGGAAAGTGTCACACAAACTGCACCGACTGCAGAGCAAAATGTCACACAAACTGCACGGACTGTAGAGCAAAGTGTCACACAAACTGCACCGACTGCAGGGCAAAGTGTCACACAAACTGCATGGACTGTAGAGCAAAGTGTCACACAAACTGCACCAACTGCAGAGCAAAGTGTCACACAAACTGCACCGACTGCAGGACAAAGTGTCACACAAACTGCACCGACAGCAGAGCAAAGTGTCACACAAACTGCATGGATTGTAGAGCAAAGCGTCACACAAAATGCACCGACTGCAGAGCAAAGCATCACACAAACTGAACCAACTGCAGGTCAAAGTGTCACACAAACTGCTCCGACTGCAGAGAAAAGTGTCACACAAACTGCACCGACTGCAGGCTGAAAGTGTCACACAAACTGCACCGACTGCCGGGGAAAGTGTCACATAAACTGCCCTGACTGCAGAGCAAAGTGTCACACAAACTGCAATGACTGCAGGGGAAAGCTTCACACAAACTGCACCGACTGCAGGGGAAAGCGTCACACAAACTGCAACAACTGGAGCGGAAATTGTCACACAAACAGCACCGACTGCAGAGCAAAGTGTCACACAAACTGCACCGACTGCAGGGGAAAGTGTCACATAAACTGTAACAACTGCCGGGGAAAGTGTCACACAAACTTCACCAACTGCAGAGCAAAGTGTCACACAAACTGCACCGAATACAGGGGAAAGTGTCACACAAACTGCAACGACTGCAGCGGAAAGCGTCACACAAACTGCACCGACTGCAGGGGAAACTCTCACACAAACTGCACCGACTGCAGAGCAATATGTCACACAAACTGCACCAACTGCAGGTCAAATTGTCACACAACTGCACCGACTGCAGAGCAAATCGTCACAAAAACAACACTGTCTGCAGGGGAAAGTGTCACAAAAACTACACCAACTGCAGGGGAAAGCGTCACACAAACTGCACCGATTATAGGGGAAAGTGTCACACAAACTGCACCGACTGCAGGGGAAAGTGTCACACAAACTGCACCGACTGCAGGGCAAAGTGTCACACAAACTGCACCGACTGCAGGGCTATAGCGTCACACAAACTGCACCGACTGCAGGGGAAAGTGTCACACAAACTGCACCGACTGCAGGGCAAAGTGTCAGACAAACTGCACCGACTGTAGGGCAAAAGCGTCACACAAACTACACCGACTGCAGGGGAAACCGTCACACAAACTGCACTGACTGCAGGGGAAAGTGTCACACAAACTGCACTGACTGCAGGGTAAATGTCACACAAACTACACCGACTGCAGAATAAGTTTCACACAAACTGCACCGACTGCAGGGGAAAGTGTCACACAAACTGCACAGAATGGAGGGCAAAGTGTCACACAAAATGCACCGACTGCAGGGCAAAGTGTCACACAAATTGCACTGACTGCAGGGGAAAGTGTCACACAAACTACACCGACTGCAGGGCAAAGCGTCACACAAACTGCACCGACTGCAGGGGAAAGTGTCACACAAACTGCACCGAATGGAGGGCAAAGTGTCACACAAAATGCACCGACTGCAGAGCAAAGTGTCACACAAATTGCACTGACTGCAGGGGAAAGTGTCACACAAACTATACCGACTGCAGGGCAAAGCGTCACACAAACTGCACCGACTGCAGGGGAAAGTGTCACACAAACTGCACCGAATGGAGGGCAAAGTGTCACACAAAATGCACCGACTGCAGAGCAAAGTGTCACACAAATTGCACTGACTGAATGTGAAAGTGTCACACAAACTGCTCTGACTGCAGGTCGAAGTATCACACAAACTGCACCGACTGCAGGACAAAGTGTCACACAAACTGCTCCGACTGCCGGTCAAAGTATCACACAAACTGCACCGACTGCAGGGCAAAGTGTCACACAAACTGCACCGACTGCAGGGGAAAGTGTCACACAAACTGCACCGACTGCAGGGGAAAGTGTCACACAAACTGCACCGACTGCAGGGGAAAGATTCACACAAACTGCACCGACTGCAGGGGAAAGCGTCACACAAACTGCACCGACTGCAGAGCAAAGTGTCACACAAACTGCACCAACTGCAGGGGAAAGTGTCACACAAACTGCACCGATTGCAAGGGAAAGTGTCACACAAACTGCACCGACTGCAGGGTAAATGTCACACAAACTACACCGACTGCAGGGGAAACCGTCACACAAACTGCACCGACTGCAGAGCAAAGTGTCACACAAACTGCACCGACTGAAGGGCAAAGTGTCACAGAAACTACACTGACTGCAGGGTTGAAGTATCATACAAACTGGACCGACTGCAGGGTAAATGTCACACAAACAACACCGACTGCAGGGGAAAGCGTCACACAAACTGCACCGACTGCAGAGCAAAGTGTCACACAAACTGCACCAACTGCAGGGGAAAATGTCACACAAACTGCACCGACTGCAGGGGAAAGTGTCACATAAACTGCACCGACTTCAGGGGAAAGTGTCACATAAACTGCACCGACTGCAGGGTAAATGTCACACAAACTGCACCGACTGCAGGGCAAAGCATCACACAAACTGCACCAACTGCAGAGCAAAGTGTCATACAAACTGCAACGACTGCAGAGCAAAATGTCACACAAACTGCACCAACTGCAGAGCAAAGTGTCACACAAACTGCACCAACTGCAGAGCAAAGCGTCACACAAACTGCACCAACTGCAGAGCAAAGCGTCACACAAATTGCACTGACTGCTGGGCAAAGTGTCACACAAACTGCAACAACTGCAGAGCAAAGTGTCACACAAACTGCACCAACTGCAGAGCAAAGTGTCACAAAAACTGCAACAACTGCAGAGCAAAGTGTCACACAAACTGCACCAACTGCAGAGCAAAGCGTCACACAAATTGCACCGACTGCAGAGGAAAGTGTCACACAAATTGCACCAACTGCAGAGCACAGTGTCACATAAACTGCACCGACTTCATGGGAAAGTTTCACACAAGCTGCACCGACTACAGGGTAAATGTCACACAAACTGCACCGACTGCAGAGCAAAGCGTCACACAAACTGCACTGACTGCATTTCAAAGTGTCATACAAACTGCACCGACTGCAGGTCAAAGTATCACACAAACTGCACCGACTGCAGGGGAAAGTGTCACTCAAACTGCAGCGACTGCAGGGCAAAATGTCACACAAACTGCACCGACTGCAGGCTGAAAGCGTCACACAAACTGCACTGACTGCAGGTCAAAGTGTCACAAAAACTGCACCGACTGCAGAGCAAAGCGTCACACAAACTGCACCGACTGCAGGGCAAAGTGTCACACAAACTGCACCGACTGCAGAGCAAAGTGTCACACAAACTGCACCAACTGCAGGCTGAAAGCGTCACACAAACTGCACTGACTGCAGGTCAAAGTGTCACAAAAACTGCACCGACTGCAGAGCAAAGCGTCACACAAACTGCACCGACTGCAGGGCAAAGTGTCACACAAACTGCAATGACTGCAGGGGAAAGCTTCACACAAACTGCACCGACTGCAGGGGAAAGCGTCACACAAACTGCACCAACTGCAGGGGAAAGTGTCACACAAACTGCACTGACTGCAGAGCAAAGTGTCACACAAACTGCAATGACTGCAGGGGAAAGCTTCACACAAACTGCACCGACTGCAGGGGAAAGCGTCACACAAACTGCAGCAACTGCAGGGGAAAGCGTCACACAAACTGCACTGACTGCAGAGCAAAGTGTCACACAAAATGCACCGACTGCACAGCAAAGCATCACGTAAACTGCACACACTGCAGGTCGAAGTGTCACACAAACTGAACCAACTGCAGGTCAAAGTGTCACACAAACTGCACCGACAGCAGGGTAAAAAATCACACAAACTGCACCGACTGCAGCTCAAAGTGTCACACCAACTGCATAGACTGCAGGTCAAAGTGTCACACAAACTGCACCGACTGCATGGGAAAGAGTCAAAAAAACTGCACCGACTGCAGAGCAAAGCGTCACACAAACTGCACCGACAGCAGGGGAAAGAATCACACAAACTGCACCAACTGCAGGTCAAAGTGTTACACAAACTGCACCGACTAAAGAGCAAAGTGTCACACAAACTGCACCGACTGCATGGGAAAGAGTCACACAAACGGCACCGACTACAGTGCAAAGCGTCACACAAACTGCACCGACTACAGTGCAAAGCGTCACACAAACTGCACCGACTACAGTGCAATGCATCACACAAACTGCACCGACTACAGTGCAAAGCATCACACAAACTGCACCGACTACAGTGCAAAGCGTCACACAAACTGCACCGACTACAGTGCAAACCGTCACACAAACTGCACCGACTGCATGGGAAAGAGTCACACAAACGGCACCGACTACAGTGCAAAGCATCACACAAACTGCACCGACTACAGTGCAATGCATCACACAAACTGCACCGACTACAGTGCAAAGCATCACACAAATTGCACTGACTACAGTGCAAAGCGTCACACAAACTGCACCGACTACAGTGCAAACCGTCACACAAACTGCACCGACTGCAGAGCAAAGTGACACACAAACTGCACCGAATGCAGGGCAAAGTGTCACATAAACTGCACTGACTGCAGAGCAAAGTGACACACAAACTGCACCGACTGCAGTGGAAAGCGTCACACAAACTGCACCGACTACAGTGCAATGCATCACACAAACTGCAGTGACTACAGTGCAAAGCATCACACAAACTGCACCGACTGCAGAGCAAAATGTCACACAAACTGCACCGACTTCAGGGGAAAGTGTCACACAAACTGCACCGACTGCAGAGCAAAATGTCACACAAACTGCACCGACTGCAGGGCAAAGTGTCACACAAACTGCACCGACTGCAGCTGAAAGTGTCACACCAGCTGCATAGACTGCAGGTCAAAGTGTCACACAAACTGAACCAACTGCAGGTCAAAGTGTCACACAAACTGCTCCGACTGCAGCTCAAAGTGTCACACCAACTGCATAGACTGCAGGTCAAAGTGTCACACAAACTGCACCGACTAAAGAGCAAAGTGTCACACAAACTGCACCGACTGCATGGGAAAGAGTCACACAAACGGCACCGACTGCAGGGCAAAGTGTCACACAAACTGCACCGACTGCAGAGCAAAGTGTCACACAAACTGCTCTGACTGCAGAGAAAAGTGTCACACAAACTGCATGGACTGCAGGGGAAAGTGTCACACAAACTGCACCGACTGCAGAGCAAAATGTCACACAAACTGCACGGACTGTAGAGCAAAGTGTCACACAAACTGCACCGACTGCAGGGCAAAGTGTCACACAAACTGCATGGACTGTAGAGCAAAGTGTCACACAAACTGCACCAACTGCAGAGCAAAGTGTCACACAAACTGCACCGACTGCAGGACAAAGTGTCACACAAACTGCACCGACAGCAGAGCAAAGTGTCACACAAACTGCATGGATTGTAGAGCAAAGCGTCACACAAAATGCACCGACTGCAGAGCAAAGCATCACACAAACTGAACCAACTGCAGGTCAAAGTGTCACACAAACTGCTCCGACTGCAGAGAAAAGTGTCACACAAACTGCACCGACTGCAGGCTGAAAGTGTCACACAAACTGCACCGACTGCCGGGGAAAGTGTCACATAAACTGCCCTGACTGCAGAGCAAAGTGTCACACAAACTGCAATGACTGCAGGGGAAAGCTTCACACAAACTGCACCGACTGCAGGGGAAAGCGTCACACAAACTGCAACAACTGGAGCGGAAATTGTCACACAAACAGCACCGACTGCAGAGCAAAGTGTCACACAAACTGCACCGACTGCAGGGGAAAGTGTCACATAAACTGTAACAACTGCCGGGGAAAGTGTCACACAAACTTCACCAACTGCAGAGCAAAGTGTCACACAAACTGCACCGAATACAGGGGAAAGTGTCACACAAACTGCAACGACTGCAGCGGAAAGCGTCACACAAACTGCACCGACTGCAGGGGAAACTCTCACACAAACTGCACCGACTGCAGAGCAATATGTCACACAAACTGCACCAACTGCAGGTCAAATTGTCACACAACTGCACCGACTGCAGAGCAAATCGTCACAAAAACAACACTGTCTGCAGGGGAAAGTGTCACAAAAACTACACCAACTGCAGGGGAAAGCGTCACACAAACTGCACCGATTATAGGGGAAAGTGTCACACAAACTGCACCGACTGCAGGGGAAAGTGTCACACAAACTGCACCGACTGCAGGGCAAAGTGTCACACAAACTGCACCGACTGCAGGGCTATAGCGTCACACAAACTGCACCGACTGCAGGGGAAAGTGTCACACAAACTGCACCGACTGCAGGGCAAAGTGTCAGACAAACTGCACCGACTGTAGGGCAAAAGCGTCACACAAACTACACCGACTGCAGGGGAAACCGTCACACAAACTGCACTGACTGCAGGGGAAAGTGTCACACAAACTGCACTGACTGCAGGGTAAATGTCACACAAACTACACCGACTGCAGAATAAGTTTCACACAAACTGCACCGACTGCAGGGGAAAGTGTCACACAAACTGCACAGAATGGAGGGCAAAGTGTCACACAAAATGCACCGACTGCAGGGCAAAGTGTCACACAAATTGCACTGACTGCAGGGGAAAGTGTCACACAAACTACACCGACTGCAGGGCAAAGCGTCACACAAACTGCACCGACTGCAGGGGAAAGTGTCACACAAACTGCACCGAATGGAGGGCAAAGTGTCACACAAAATGCACCGACTGCAGAGCAAAGTGTCACACAAATTGCACTGACTGCAGGGGAAAGTGTCACACAAACTATACCGACTGCAGGGCAAAGCGTCACACAAACTGCACCGACTGCAGGGGAAAGTGTCACACAAACTGCACCGAATGGAGGGCAAAGTGTCACACAAAATGCACCGACTGCAGAGCAAAGTGTCACACAAATTGCACTGACTGAATGTGAAAGTGTCACACAAACTGCTCTGACTGCAGGTCGAAGTATCACACAAACTGCACCGACTGCAGGACAAAGTGTCACACAAACTGCTCCGACTGCCGGTCAAAGTATCACACAAACTGCACCGACTGCAGGGCAAAGTGTCACACAAACTGCACCGACTGCAGGGGAAAGTGTCACACAAACTGCACCGACTGCAGGGGAAAGTGTCACACAAACTGCACCGACTGCAGGGGAAAGATTCACACAAACTGCACCGACTGCAGGGGAAAGCGTCACACAAACTGCACCGACTGCAGAGCAAAGTGTCACACAAACTGCACCAACTGCAGGGGAAAGTGTCACACAAACTGCACCGATTGCAAGGGAAAGTGTCACACAAACTGCACCGACTGCAGGGTAAATGTCACACAAACTACACCGACTGCAGGGGAAACCGTCACACAAACTGCACCGACTGCAGAGCAAAGTGTCACACAAACTGCACCGACTGAAGGGCAAAGTGTCACAGAAACTACACTGACTGCAGGGTTGAAGTATCATACAAACTGGACCGACTGCAGGGTAAATGTCACACAAACAACACCGACTGCAGGGGAAAGCGTCACACAAACTGCACCGACTGCAGAGCAAAGTGTCACACAAACTGCACCAACTGCAGGGGAAAATGTCACACAAACTGCACCGACTGCAGGGGAAAGTGTCACATAAACTGCACCGACTTCAGGGGAAAGTGTCACATAAACTGCACCGACTGCAGGGTAAATGTCACACAAACTGCACCGACTGCAGGGCAAAGCATCACACAAACTGCACCAACTGCAGAGCAAAGTGTCATACAAACTGCAACGACTGCAGAGCAAAATGTCACACAAACTGCACCAACTGCAGAGCAAAGTGTCACACAAACTGCACCAACTGCAGAGCAAAGCGTCACACAAACTGCACCAACTGCAGAGCAAAGCGTCACACAAATTGCACTGACTGCTGGGCAAAGTGTCACACAAACTGCAACAACTGCAGAGCAAAGTGTCACACAAACTGCACCAACTGCAGAGCAAAGTGTCACAAAAACTGCAACAACTGCAGAGCAAAGTGTCACACAAACTGCACCAACTGCAGAGCAAAGCGTCACACAAATTGCACCGACTGCAGAGGAAAGTGTCACACAAATTGCACCAACTGCAGAGCACAGTGTCACATAAACTGCACCGACTTCATGGGAAAGTTTCACACAAGCTGCACCGACTACAGGGTAAATGTCACACAAACTGCACCGACTGCAGAGCAAAGCGTCACACAAACTGCACTGACTGCATTTCAAAGTGTCATACAAACTGCACCGACTGCAGGTCAAAGTATCACACAAACTGCACCGACTGCAGGGGAAAGTGTCACTCAAACTGCAGCGACTGCAGGGCAAAATGTCACACAAACTGCACCGACTGCAGGCTGAAAGCGTCACACAAACTGCACTGACTGCAGGTCAAAGTGTCACAAAAACTGCACCGACTGCAGAGCAAAGCGTCACACAAACTGCACCGACTGCAGGGCAAAGTGTCACACAAACTGCACCGACTGCAGAGCAAAGTGTCACACAAACTGCACCAACTGCAGGCTGAAAGCGTCACACAAACTGCACTGACTGCAGGTCAAAGTGTCACAAAAACTGCACCGACTGCAGAGCAAAGCGTCACACAAACTGCACCGACTGCAGGGCAAAGTGTCACACAAACTGCAATGACTGCAGGGGAAAGCTTCACACAAACTGCACCGACTGCAGGGGAAAGCGTCACACAAACTGCACCAACTGCAGGGGAAAGTGTCACACAAACTGCACTGACTGCAGAGCAAAGTGTCACACAAACTGCAATGACTGCAGGGGAAAGCTTCACACAAACTGCACCGACTGCAGGGGAAAGCGTCACACAAACTGCAGCAACTGCAGGGGAAAGCGTCACACAAACTGCACTGACTGCAGAGCAAAGTGTCACACAAAATGCACCGACTGCAGAGCAAAGCATCACGTAAACTGCACACACTGCAGGTCGAAGTGTCACACAAACTGAACCAACTGCAGGTCAAAGTGTCACACAAACTGCACCGACAGCAGGGTAAAAAATCACACAAACTGCACCGACTGCAGCTCAAAGTGTCACTCCAACTGCATAGACTGCAGGTCAAAGTGTCACACAAACTGCACCGACTGCATGGGAAAGAGTCAAAAAAACTGCACCGACTGCAGAGCAAAGCGTCACACAAACTGCACCGACAGCAGGGGAAAGAATCACACAAACTGCACCAACTGCAGGTCAAAGTGTTACACAAACTGCACCGACTAAAGAGCAAAGTGTCACACAAACTGCACCGACTGCATGGGAAAGAGTCACACAAACGGCACCGACTACAGTGCAAAGCGTCACACAAACTGCACCGACTACAGTGCAAAGCGTCACACAAACTGCACCGACTACAGTGCAATGCATCACACAAACTGCACCGACTACAGTGCAAAGCATCACACAAACTGCACCGACTACAGTGCAAAGCGTCACACAAACTGCACCGACTACAGTGCAAACCGTCACACAAACTGCACCGACTGCATGGGAAAGAGTCACACAAACGGCACCGACTACAGTGCAAAGCATCACACAAACTGCACCGACTACAGTGCAATGCATCACACAAACTGCACCGACTACAGTGCAAAGCATCACACAAATTGCACTGACTACAGTGCAAAGCGTCACACAAACTGCACCGACTACAGTGCAAACCGTCACACAAACTGCACCGACTGCAGAGCAAAGTGACACACAAACTGCACCGAATGCAGGGCAAAGTGTCACATAAACTGCACTGACTGCAGAGCAAAGTGACACACAAACTGCACCGACTGCAGTGGAAAGCGTCACACAAACTGCACCGACTACAGTGCAATGCATCACACAAACTGCAGTGACTACAGTGCAAAGCATCACACAAACTGCACCGACTGCAGAGCAAAATGTCACACAAACTGCACCGACTTCAGGGGAAAGTGTCACACAAACTGCACCGACTGCAGAGCAAAATGTCACACAAACTGCACCGACTGCAGGGCACAGCTTCACACAAACTGCACCAACTGCAGAGCAAAGCGTCACACAAACTGCGCTAACTGCAGGCGAAGCGTCAGACAAACTGCATCGACTGCAGGACAAAGCGTCACACAAACTGCACCAACTGCAGAGCGAAGCATCACAAACTGCACCGACTGCAGGGCAAAGTGTCACATAAACTGCACTGACTGTGGGGGAAAGCGTCACACAAACTGTCCCGACTGCAGGGGAAAGCGTCACACAAACTGCACTGACTGCAGGGCAACGTGTCACACAAACTGCACTGAGTGCAGGGCAAAGTGTCACACAAACTGCACCGACTGCAGGGAAAAGTGTCACACAAAATGCATGGACTGTAGGGCAAAGTGTCACACAAACTGCACCGACTACAGAGCAAAGCGTCACACAAACTGCACCGACTGCAGAGCAAAGTGTCACACAAACTGCTCTGACTGCAGAGAAAAGTGTCACACAAACTGCATGGACAGCAGGGGAAAGTGTCACACAAACTGCACCGACTGCAGAGCAAAGTGTCACACAAACTGCACGGACTGTAGAGCAAAGTGTCACACAAACTGCACCGACTGCAGGGCAAAGTGTCACACAAACTGCATGGACTGTAGAGCAAAGTGTCACACAAACTGCATGGACTGTAGAGCAAAGTGTCACACAAACTGCACCAACTGCAGAGCAAAGTGTCACACAAACTGCACTGACTGCAGGACAAAGTGTCACACAAACTGCACCGACTGCAGAGCAAAGTGTCACACAAACTGCATGGATTGTAGAGCAAAGCGTCACACAAAATGCACCGACTGCAGAGCAAAGCATCACACAAACTGCACCGACTGCAGGGCAAAGTGTCACACAAACTGCACCGACTGCAGCTGAAAGTGTCACACCAACTGCATAGACTGCAGGTCAAAGTGTCACACAAACTGAACCAACTGCAGGTCAAAGTGTCACACAAACTGCTCCGACTGCAGCTCAAATTGTCACACCAACTGCATAGACTGCAGGTCAAAGTGTCACACAAACTGCACCGACTAAAGAGCAAAGTGTCACACAAACTGCACCGACTGCATGGGAAAGAGTCACACAAACGGCACCGACTGCAGGGCAAAGTGTCACACAAACTGCACCGAGTGCAGGGCAAAGTGGCACACAAACTGCACCGACTTCAGGGAAAAGTGTCACACAAACTGCACCGACTGCAGAGCAAAGTGTCACACAAACTGCACCGACTGCAGAGCAAAGTGTCTCACAAACTGCACCGAATGCAGAACAAAGCATCACACAAACCGGACTGACTGCAGAGCAAAGCATCACACAAACTGCACCGACTGCAGGGGAAAGTGTCACACAAACTGCACCGACTGCAGAGCAAAATGTCACACAAACTGCACCGACTGCAGGGGAAAGCGTCACACAAACTGCAATGACTGCAGGGCATCGTGTCACACAAACTGCACCGACTTCAAGGGAAAGTGTCACACAAACTGCACCGACTGCAGAGCAAAATGTCACACAAACTGCACCGACTGCAGGGCACAGCGTCACACAAACTGCACCAACTGCAGAGCAAAGCGTCACACAAACTGCGCTAACTGCAGGCGAAGCGTCAGACAAACTGCATCGACTGCAGGACAAAGCGTCACACAAACTGCACCAACTGCAGAGCGAAGCATCACAAACTGCACCGACTGCAGGGCAAAGTGTCACATAAACTGCACTGACTGTGGGGGAAAGCGTCACACAAACTGTCCCGACTGCAGGGGAAAGCGTCACACAAACTGCACCGACTGCAGGGCAACGTGTCACACAAACTGCACCGAGTGCAGGGCAAAGTGTCACACAAACTGCACCGACTGCAGGGAAAAGTGTCACACAAAATGCATGGACTGTAGGGCAAAGTGTCACACAAACTGCACCGACTACAGAGCAAAGCGTCACACAAACTGCACCGACTGCAGAGCAAAGTGTCACACAAACTGCTCTGACTGCAGAGAAAAGTGTCACACAAACTGCATGGACAGCAGGGGAAAGTGTCACACAAACTGCACCGACTGCAGAGCAAAGTGTCACACAAACTGCACGGACTGTAGAGCAAAGTGTCACACAAACTGCACCGACTGCAGGGCAAAGTGTCACACAAACTGCATGGACTGTAGAGCAAAGTGTCACACAAACTGCACCAACTGCAGAGCAAAGTGTCACACAAACTGCACCGACTGCAGGACAAAGTGTCACACAAACTGCACCGACAGCAGAGCAAAGTGTCACACAAACTGCATGGATTGTAGAGCAAAGCGTCACACAAAATGCACCGACTGCAGAGCAAAGCATCACACAAACTGAACCAACTGCAGGTCAAAGTGTCACACAAACTGCTCCGACTGCAAAGAAAAGTGTCACACAAACTGCACCGACTGCAGGCTGAAAGTGTCACACAAACTGCACCGACTGCCGGGGAAAGTGTCACATAAACTGCCCTGACTGCAGAGCAAAGTGTCACACAAACTGCAATGACTGCAGGGGAAAGCTTCACACAAACTGCACCGACTGCAGGGGAAAGCGTCACACAAACTGCAACAACTGGAGCGGAAATTGTCACACAAACAGCACCGACTGCAGAGCAAAGTGTCACACAAACTGCACCGACTGCAGGGGAAAGTGTCACATAAACTGTAACAACTGCCGGGGAAAGTGTCACACAAACTTCACCAACTGCAGAGCAAAGTGTCACACAAACTGCACCGAATACAGGGGAAAGTGTCACACAAACTGCAACGACTGCAGCGGAAAGCGTCACACAAACTGCACCGACTGCAGGGGAAACTCTCACACAAACTGCACCGACTGCAGAGCAATATGTCACACAAACTGCACCAACTGCAGGTCAAATTGTCACACAACTGCACCGACTGCAGAGCAAATCGTCACAAAAACAACACTGTCTGCAGGGGAAAGTGTCACAAAAACTACACCAACTGCAGGGGAAAGCGTCACACAAACTGCACCGATTATAGGGGAAAGTGTCACACAAACTGCACCGACTGCAGGGGAAAGTGTCACACAAACTGCACCGACTGCAGGGCAAAGTGTCACACAAACTGCACCGACTGCAGGGCTATAGCGTCACACAAACTGCACCGACTGCAGGGGAAAGTGTCACACAAACTGCACCGACTGCAGGGCAAAGTGTCAGACAAACTGCACCGACTGTAGGGCAAAAGCGTCACACAAACTACACCGACTGCAGGGGAAACCGTCACACAAACTGCACTGACTGCAGGGGAAAGTGTCACACAAACTGCACTGACTGCAGGGTAAATGTCACACAAACTACACCGACTGCAGAATAAGTTTCACACAAACTGCACCGACTGCAGGGGAAAGTGTCACACAAACTGCACAGAATGGAGGGCAAAGTGTCACACAAAATGCACCGACTGCAGGGCAAAGTGTCACACAAATTGCACTGACTGCAGGGGAAAGTGTCACACAAACTACACCGACTGCAGGGCAAAGCGTCACACAAACTGCACCGACTGCAGGGGAAAGTGTCACACAAACTGCACCGAATGGAGGGCAAAGTGTCACACAAAATGCACCGACTGCAGAGCAAAGTGTCACACAAATTGCACTGACTGCAGGGGAAAGTGTCACACAAACTACACCGACTGCAGGGCAAAGCGTCACACAAACTGCACCGACTGCAGGGGAAAGTGTCACACAAACTGCACCGAATGGAGGGCAAAGTGTCACACAAAATGCACCGACTGCAGAGCAAAGTGTCACACAAATTGCACTGACTGAATGTGAAAGTGTCACACAAACTGCTCTGACTGCAGGTCGAAGTATCACACAAACTGCACCGACTGCAGGACAAAGTGTCACACAAACTGCTCCGACTGCCGGTCAAAGTATCACACAAACTGCACCGACTGCAGGGCAAAGTGTCACACAAACTGCACCGACTGCAGGGGATAGTGTCACACAAACTGCACCGACTGCAGGGGAAAGTGTCACACAAACTGCACCGACTGCAGGGGAAAGATTCACACAAACTGCACCGACTGCAGGGGAAAGCGTCACACAAACTGCACCGACTGCAGAGCAAAGTGTCACACAAACTGCACCAACTGCAGGTCAAAGTGTCACACAAACTGCACCGATTGCAAGGGAAAGTGTCACACAAACTGCACCGACTGCAGGGTAAATGTCACACAAACTACACCGACTGCAGGGGAAACCGTCACACAAACTGCACCGACTGCAGAGCAAAGTGTCACACAAACTGCACCGACTGAAGGGCAAAGTGTCACAGAAACTACACTGACTGCAGGGTTGAAGTATCATACAAACTGGACCGACTGCAGGGTAAATGTCACACAAACAACACCGACTGCAGGGGAAAGCGTCACACAAACTGCACCGACTGCAGAGCAAAGTGTCACACAAACTGCACCAACTGCAGGGGAAAGTGTCACACAAACTGCACCGACTGCAGGGGAAAGTGTCACATAAACTGCACCGACTTCAGGGGAAAGTGTCACATAAACTGCACCGACTGCAGGGTAAATGTCACACAAACTGCACCGACTGCAGGGCAAAGCATCACACAAACTGCACCAACTGCAGAGCAAAGTGTCATACAAACTGCAACGACTGCAGAGCAAAATGTCACACAAACTGCACCAACTGCAGAGCAAAGTGTCACACAAACTGCACCAACTGCAGAGCAAAGCGTCACACAAACTGCACCAACTGCAGAGCAAAGCGTCACACAAATTGCACTGACTGCTGGGCAAAGTGTCACACAAACTGCAACAACTGCAGAGCAAAGTGTCACACAAACTGCACCAACTGCAGAGCAAAGTGTCACAAAAACTGCAACAACTGCAGAGCAAAGTGTCACACAAACTGCACCAACTGCAGAGCAAAGCGTCACACAAATTGCACCGACTGCAGAGGAAAGTGTCACACAAATTGCACCAACTGCAGAGCACAGTGTCACATAAACTGCACCGACTTCATGGGAAAGTTTCACACAAGCTGCACCGACTACAGGGTAAATGTCACACAAACTGCACCGACTGCAGAGCAAAGCGTCACACAAACTGCACTGACTGCATTTCAAAGTGTCATACAAACTGCACCGACTGCAGGTCAAAGTATCACACAAACTGCACCGACTGCAGGGGAAAGTGTCACTCAAACTGCAGCGACTGCAGGGCAAAATGTCACACAAACTGCACCGACTGCAGGCTGAAAGCGTCACACAAACTGCACTGACTGCAGGTCAAAGTGTCACAAAAACTGCACCGACTGCAGAGCAAAGCGTCACACAAACTGCACCGACTGCAGGGCAAAGTGTCACACAAACTGCACCGACTGCAGAGCAAAGTGTCACACAAACTGCACCGAATACAGGGGAAAGTGTCACACAAACTGCAACGACTGCAGCGGAAAGCGTCACACAAACTGCACCGACTGCAGGGGAAACTCTCACACAAACTGCACCGACTGCAGAGCAATATGTCACACAAACTGCACCAACTGCAGGTCAAATTGTCACACAACTGCACCGACTGCAGAGCAAATCGTCACAAAAACAACACTGTCTGCAGGGGAAAGTGTCACAAAAACTACACCAACTGCAGGGGAAAGCGTCACACAAACTGCACCGATTATAGGGGAAAGTGTCACACAAACTGCACCGACTGCAGGGGAAAGTGTCACACAAACTGCACCGACTGCAGGGCAAAGTGTCACACAAACTGCACCGACTGCAGGGCTATAGCGTCACACAAACTGCACCAACTGCAGGGGAAAGTGTCACACAAACTGCACCGACTGCAGGGCAAAGTGTCAGACAAACTGCACCGACTGTAGGGCAAAAGCGTCACACAAACTACACCGACTGCAGGGGAAACCGTCACACAAACTGCACTGACTGCAGGGGAAAGTGTCACACAAACTGCACTGACTGCAGGGTAAATGTCACACAAACTACACCGACTGCAGAATAAGTTTCACACAAACTGCACCGACTGCAGGGGAAAGTGTCACACAAACTGCACAGAATGGAGGGCAAAGTGTCACACAAAATGCACCGACTGCAGGGCAAAGTGTCACACAAATTGCACTGACTGCAGGGGAAAGTGTCACACAAACTACACCGACTGCAGGGCAAAGCGTCACACAAACTGCACCGACTGCAGGGGAAAGTGTCACACAAACTGCACCGAATGGAGGGCAAAGTGTCACACAAAATGCAACGACTGCAGAGCAAAGTGTCACACAAATTGCACTGACTGCAGGGGAAAGTGTCACACAAACTACACCGACTGCAGGGCAAAGCGTCACACAAACTGCACCGACTGCAGGGGAAAGTGTCACACAAACTGCACCGAATGGAGGGCAAAGTGTCACACAAAATGCACCGACTGCAGAGCAAAGTGTCACACAAATTGCACTGACTGAATGTGAAAGTGTCACACAAACTGCTCTGACTGCAGGTCGAAGTATCACACAAACTGCACCGACTGCAGGACAAAGTGTCACAGAAACTGCACCGACTGCAGGGGAAAGTGTCACTCAAACTGCAGCGACTGCAGGGCAAAATGTCACACAAACTGCACCGACTGCAGGCTGAAAGCGTCACACAAACTGCACTGACTGCAGGTCAAAGTGTCACAAAAACTGCACCGACTGCAGAGCAAAGCGTCACACAAACTGCACCGACTGCAGGGCAAAGTGTCACACAAACTGCACCAACTGCAGAGCAAAGTGTCACACAAACTGCACCGAATACAGGGGAAAGTGTCACACAAACTGCAACGACTGCAGCGGAAAGCGTCACACAAACTGCACCGACTGCAGGGGAAACTCTCACACAAACTGCACCGACTGCAGAGCAATATGTCACACAAACTGCACCAACTGCAGGTCAAATTGTCACACAACTGCACCGACTGCAGAGCAAATCGTCACAAAAACAACACTGTCTGCAGGGGAAAGTGTCACAAAAACTACACCAACTGCAGGGGAAAGCGTCACACAAACTGCACCGATTATAGGGGAAAGTGTCACACAAACTGCACCGACTGCAGGGGAAAGTGTCACACAAACTGCACCGACTGCAGGGCAAAGTGTCACACAAACTGCACCGACTGCAGGGCTATAGCGTCACACAAACTGCACCGACTGCAGGGGAAAGTGTCACACAAACTGCACCGACTGCAGGGCAAAGTGTCAGACAAACTGCACCGACTGTAGGGCAAAAGCGTCACACAAACTACACCGACTGCAGGGGAAACCGTCACACAAACTGCACTGACTGCAGGGGAAAGTGTCACACAAACTGCACTGACTGCAGGGTAAATGTCACACAAACTACACCGACTGCAGAATAAGTTTCACACAAACTGCACCGACTGCAGGGGAAAGTGTCACACAAACTGCACAGAATGGAGGGCAAAGTGTCACACAAAATGCACCGACTGCAGGGCAAAGTGTCACACAAATTGCACTGACTGCAGGGGAAAGTGTCACACAAACTACACCGACTGCAGGGCAAAGCGTCACACAAACTGCACCGACTGCAGGGGAAAGTGTCACACAAACTGCACCGAATGGAGGGCAAAGTGTCACACAAAATGCACCGACTGCAGAGCAAAGTGTCACACAAATTGCACTGACTGCAGGGGAAAGTGTCACACAAACTACACCGACTGCAGGGCAAAGCGTCACACAAACTGCACCGACTGCAGGGGAAAGTGTCACACAAACTGCACCGAATGGAGGGCAAAGTGTCACACAAAATGCACCGACTGCAGAGCAAAGTGTCACACAAATTGCACTGACTGAATGTGAAAGTGTCACACAAACTGCTCTGACTGCAGGTCGAAGTATCACACAAACTGCACCGACTGCAGGACAAAGTGTCACACAAACTGCTCCGACTGCCGGTCAAAGTATCACACAAACTGCACCGACTGCAGGGCAAAGTGTCACACAAACTGCACCGACTGCAGGGGAAAGTGTCACACAAACTGCACCGACTGCAGGGGAAAGTGTCACACAAACTGCACCGACTGCAGGGGAAAGATTCACACAAACTGCACCGACTGCAGGGGAAAGCGTCACACAAACTGCACCGACTGCAGAGCAAAGTGTCACACAAACTGCACCAACTGCAGGGGAAAGTGTCACACAAACTGCACCGATTGCAAGGGAAAGTGTCACACAAACTGCACCGACTGCAGGGTAAATGTCACACAAACTACACCGACTGCAGGGGAAACCGTCACACAAACTGCACCGACTGCAGAGCAAAGTGTCACACAAACTGCACCGACTGAAGGGCAAAGTGTCACAGAAACTACACTGACTGCAGGGTTGAAGTATCATACAAACTGGACCGACTGCAGGGTAAATGTCACACAAACAACACCGACTGCAGGGGAAAGCGTCACACAAACTGCACCGACTGCAGAGCAAAGTGTCACACAAACTGCACCAACTGCAGGGGAAAGTGTCACACAAACTGCACCGACTGCAGGGGAAAGTGTCACATAAACTGCACCGACTTCAGGGGAAAGTGTCACATAAACTGCACCGACTGCAGGGTAAATGTCACACAAACTGCACCGACTGCAGGGCAAAGCATCACACAAACTGCACCAACTGCAGAGCAAAGTGTCATACAAACTGCAACGACTGCAGAGCAAAATGTCACACAAACTGCACCAACTGCAGAGCAAAGTGTCACACAAACTGCACCAACTGCAGAGCAAAGCGTCACACAAACTGCACCAACTGCAGAGCAAAGCGTCACACAAATTGCACTGACTGCTGGGCAAAGTGTCACACAAACTGCAACAACTGCAGAGCAAAGTGTCACACAAACTGCACCAACTGCAGAGCAAAGTGTCACAAAAACTGCAACAACTGCAGAGCAAAGTGTCACACAAACTGCACCAACTGCAGAGCAAAGCGTCACACAAATTGCACCGACTGCAGAGGAAAGTGTCACACAAATTGCACCAACTGCAGAGCACAGTGTCACATAAACTGCACCGACTTCATGGGAAAGTTTCACACAAGCTGCACCGACTACAGGGTAAATGTCACACAAACTGCACCGACTGCAGAGCAAAGCGTCACACAAACTGCACTGACTGCATTTCAAAGTGTCATACAAACTGCACCGACTGCAGGTCAAAGTATCACACAAACTGCACCGACTGCAGGGGAAAGTGTCACTCAAACTGCAGCGACTGCAGGGCAAAATGTCACACAAACTGCACCGACTGCAGGCTGAAAGCGTCACACAAACTGCACTGACTGCAGGTCAAAGTGTCACAAAAACTGCACCGACTGCAGAGCAAAGCGTCACACAAACTGCACCGACTGCAGGGCAAAGTGTCACACAAACTGCACCGACTGCAGAGCAAAGTGTCACACAAACTGCACCAACTGCAGACTGAAAGCGTCACACAAACTGCACTGACTGCAGGTCAAAGTGTCACAAAAACTGCACCGACTGCAGAGCAAAGCGTCACACAAACTGCACCGACTGCAGGGCAAAGTGTCACACAAACTGCAATGACTGCAGGGGAAAGCTTCACACAAACTGCACCGACTGCAGGGGAAAGCGTCACACAAACTGCACCAACTGCAGGGGAAAGTGTCACACAAACTGCACTGACTGCAGAGCAAAGTGTCACACAAACTGCAATGACTGCAGGGGAAAGCTTCACACAAACTGCACCAACTGCAGGGGAAAGCGTCACACAAACTGCAGCAACTGCAGGGGAAAGCGTCACACAAACTGCACTGACTGCAGAGCAAAGTGTCACACAAACTGCACCAACTGCAGGGGAAAATGTCACACAAACTGCACCGACTGCAGGGGAAAGTGTCACATAAACTGCACCGACTGCAGGGCAAAGCATCACACAAACCGCACCAACTGCAGAGCAAAGTGTCACACAAACTGCACCAACTGCAGAGCAAAGTGTCACACAAACTGCCCCGACTGCTGGGCAAAGTGTCACACAAACTGCAACAACTGCAGAGCAAAGTGTCACACAAACTGCACCAACTGCAGAGCAAAGCGTCACACAAATTGCACCGAATGCAGAGCAAAGTGTCACATAAACTGCACCGACTTCATGGGGAAGTTTCACACAAGCTGCACCGACTGCAGGGTAAATGTCACACAAACTGCGCCGACTGCAGGTCAAAATGTCACACAAACTGCACCGACTTCGGGTGAAAGTGTCACACAAACTGCACCGACTTCAGGGCAAAGTGTCACACAAACTGCACCGCCTTCGGGTGAAAGTGTCACACAAACTGCAGCGACTGCAGGTCAAAATGTCACACAAACTGCACCGACTGCAGGTCAAAATGTCACACAAACTGCACCGACTTCGGGTGAAAGTGTCACACAAACTGCAGCGACTGCAGTTCAAAGTGTCGCACAAACTGCACCGACTGCAGGTCAAAGTATCACACAAACTGCACCGACTGCAAGGGAAAGTGTCACACAAACTGCACCGACTGCAGGGGAAAGCGTCACACAAACTGTACCGACTGCAGAGCAAAATGTCACACAAACTGCACCGACTGCAGTTCAAAGTGTCACACAAACTGCACAGACTTCAGGGCAAAATGTCACACAAACTGCACCGACTGCAGGTCAAAGTGTCACACAAACTGCACCGACTGCATGGGAAAGAGTCAAAAAACTGCACCGACTGCAGAGCAAAGTGTCTCACAAACTGCACCGAATGCAGAACAAAGCGTCACACAAACTGCACCTACTGCAGGGGAAACCGTCACACAAACTGCACCGACTGCAGGGGAAAGTGTCACACAAACTGCACCGACTGCAGGGGAAAGTGTCACACAAACTGCACCGACTGCAAGGGAAAGAGTCAAACAAACTGCACCAACTGCAGGGGAAAGAGTCACACAAACTTCACCGACTGCAGGTCAAAGCGTCACACAAACGGCACCGATTGCAGGGGAAAGTGTCACACAAACTGCACCGACTGCAGGGGAAAGTGTCGCACAAACTGCACCGACTGCAGGGGAAAGTGTCACACAAACTGCACCGACTGCAGGGGAAAGAGTCACACAAACTTCACCGACTGCAGGTCAAAGCGTCACACAAACGGCACCGATTGCAGGGGAAAGAGTAACACAAACTTCACCGACTGCAGGTCAAAGCGTCACACAAACGTCACCGACTGCAGCGCAAAGCATCACAAAATTGTACCAACTGCAGGGGAAAGCGTCACACAAAGTGCACCGACTGCAGGGGAAAGTGTCACACAAACTGCACCGACTGCAGAGAAAAGCATAACAGAATCTGCACCGACTGAAGGTCAAAGCGTCACACAAACTGCACCGAATGCAGGGGAAAGTGTCACACAAACTGCACCAACTGCAGAGCAAAGTTTCACACAAACTGCACCGACTGCAGGGGAAAAGTGTCACACAAACTGCACCGACTGCAGGGGAAAGTGTCAGACAAACTGCATCGACTGTAGAGCAAAATGTCACACAAACTGCACCGACTGTAGGGGAAAGTGTCACACAAACTGCACCGACTGCAGGGGAAAGTGTCACACAAACTGCACCGACTGCAGGGGAAAGATTCACACAAACTGCACCGACTGCAGGGGAAAGCGTCACACAAACTGCACCGACTGCAGAGCAAAGTGTCACACAAACTGCACCAACTGCAGGGGAAAGTGTCACACAAACTGCACCGATTGCAAGGGAAAGTGTCACACAAACTGCACCGACTGCAGGGTAAATGTCACACAAACTACACCGACTGCAGGGGAAACCGTCACACAAACTGCACCGACTGCAGAGCAAAGTGTCACACAAACTGCACCGACTGAAGGGCAAAGTGTCACAGAAACTACACTGACTGCAGGGTTGAAGTATCATACAAACTGGACCGACTGCAGGGTAAATGTCACACAAACAACACCGACTGCAGGGGAAAGCGTCACACAAACTGCACCGACTGCAGAGCAAAGTGTCACACAAACTGCACCAACTGCAGGGGAAAGTGTCACACAAACTGCACCGACTGCAGGGGAAAGTGTCACATAAACTGCACCGACTTCAGGGGAAAGTGTCACATAAACTGCACCGACTGCAGGGTAAATGTCACACAAACTGCACCGACTGCAGGGCAAAGCATTACACAAACTGCACCAACTGCAGAGCAAAGTGTCATACAAACTGCAACGACTGCAGAGCAAAATGTCACACAAACTGCACCAACTGCAGAGCAAAGTGTCACACAAACTGCACCAACTGCAGAGCAAAGCGTCACACAAACTGCACCAACTGCAGAGCAAAGCGTCACACAAATTGCACTGACTGCTGGGCAAAGTGTCACACAAACTGCAACAACTGCAGAGCAAAGTGTCACACAAACTGCACCAACTGCAGAGCAAAGTGTCACAAAAACTGCAACAACTGCAGAGCAAAGTGTCACACAAACTGCACCAACTGCAGAGCAAAGCGTCACACAAATTGCACCGACTGCAGAGGAAAGTGTCACACAAATTGCACCAACTGCAGAGCACAGTGTCACATAAACTGCACCGACTTCATGGGAAAGTTTCACACAAGCTGCACCGACTACAGGGTAAATGTCACACAAACTGCACCGACTGCAGAGCAAAGCGTCACACAAACTGCACTGACTGCATTTCAAAGTGTCATACAAACTGCACCGACTGCAGGTCAAAGTATCACACAAACTGCACCGACTGCAGGGGAAAGTGTCACTCAAACTGCAGCGACTGCAGGGCAAAATGTCACACAAACTGCACCGACTGCAGGCTGAAAGCGTCACACAAACTGCACTGACTGCAGGTCAAAGTGTCACAAAAACTGCACCGACTGCAGAGCAAAGCGTCACACAAACTGCACCGACTGCAGGGCAAAGTGTCACACAAACTGCACCGACTGCAGAGCAAAGTGTCACACAAACTGCACCAACTGCAGGCTGAAAGCGTCACACAAACTGCACTGACTGCAGGTCAAAGTGTCACAAAAACTGCACCGACTGCAGAGCAAAGCGTCACACAAACTGCACCGACTGCAGAGCAAAGTGTCACACAAACTGCAATGACTGCAGGGGAAAGCTTCACACAAACTGCACCGACTGCAGGGGAAAGCGTCACACAAACTGCAGCAACTGCAGGGGAAAGCGTCACACAAACTGCACTGACTGCAGAGCAAAGTGTCACACAAACTGCACCAACTGCAGGGGAAAATGTCACACAAACTGCACCGACTGCAGGGGAAAGTGTCACATAAACTGCACCGACTGCAGGGCAAAGCATCACACAAACCGCACCAACTGCAGAGCAAAGTGTCACACAAACTGCACCAACTGCAGAGCAAAGTGTCACACAAACTGCCCCGACTGCTGGGCAAAGTGTCACACAAACTGCAACAACTGCAGAGCAAAGTGTCACACAAACAGCACCAACTGCAGAGCAAAGCGTCACACAAATTGCACCGAATGCAGAGCAAAGTGTCACATAAACTGCACCGACTTCATGGGGAAGTTTCACACAAGCTGCACCGACTGCAGGGTAAATGTCACACAAACTGCGCCGACTGCAGGTCAAAATGTCACACAAACTGCACCGACTTCGGGTGAAAGTGTCACACAAACTGCACCGCCTTCGGGTGAAAGTGTCACACAAACTGCAGCGACTGCAGGTCAAAATGTCACACAAACTGCACCGACTGCAGGTCAAAATGTCACACAAACTGCACCGACTTCGGGTGAAAGTGTCACACAAACTGCAGCGACTGCAGTTCAAAGTGTCGCACAAACTGCACCGACTGCAGGTCAAAGTATCACACAAACTGCACCGACTGCAAGGGAAAGTGTCACACAAACTGCACCGACTGCAGGGGAAAGCATCACACAAACTGTACCGACTGCAGAGCAAAATGTCACACAAACTGCACCGACTGCAGTTCAAAGTGTCACACAAACTGCACAGACTTCAGGGCAAAATGTCACACAAACTGCACCGACTGCAGGTCAAAGTGTCACACAAACTGCACCGACTGCATGGGAAAGAGTCAAAAAACTGCACCGACTGCAGAGCAAAGTGTCTCACAAACTGCACCGAATGCAGAACAAAGCGTCACACAAACTGCACCTACTGCAGGGGAAAGTGTCACACAAACTGCACCGACTGCAGGGGAAAGTGTCACACAAACTGCACCGACTGCAAGGGAAAGAGTCAAACAAACTGCACCAACTGCAGGGGAAAGAGTCACACAAACTTCACCGACTGCAGGTCAAAGCGTCACACAAACGGCACCGATTGCAGGGGAAAGTGTCACACAAACTGCACCGACTGCAGGGGAAAGTGTCACACAAACTGCCACCGACTGCAGGGGAAAGTGTCACACAAACTGCACCGACTGCAGGGGAAAAGAGTCACACAAACTTCACCGACTGCAGGTCAAAGCGTCACACAAACGGCACCGATTGCAGGGGAAAGAGTAACACAAACTTCACCGACTGCAGGTCAAAGCGTCACACAAACGTCACCGACTGCAGCGCAAAGCATCACAAAATTGTACCAACTGCAGGGGAAAGCGTCACACAAAGTGCACCGACTGCAGGGGAAAGTGTCAGACAAACTGCACCGACTGCAGAGAAAAGCATAACAGAATCTGCACCGACTGAAGGTCAAAGCGTCACACAAAACTGCACCGAATGCCAGGGGAAAGTGTCACACAAACTGCACCAACTGCAGAGCAAAGTTTCACACAAACTGCACCGACTGCAGGGGAAAAGTGTCACACAAACTGCACCGACTGCAGGGGAAAGTGTCACACAAACTGCACCGACTGCAAGGGAAAGAGTCAAACAAACTGCACCAACTGCAGGGGAAAGAGTCACACAAACTTCACCGACTGCAGGTCAAAGCGTCACACAAACGGCACCGATTGCAGGGGAAAGTGTCACACAAACTGCACCGACTGCAGGGGGAAAGTGTCACACAAACTGCACCGACTGCAGGGGAAAGTGTCACACAAACTGCACCGACTGCAGGGGAAAGAGTCACACAAACTTCACCGACTGCAGGTCAAAGCGTCACACAAACGGCACCGATTGCAGGGGAAAGAGTAACACAAACTTCACCGACTGCAGGTCAAAGCGTCACACAAACGTCACCGACTGCAGCGCAAAGCATCACAAAATTGTACCAACTGCAGGGGAAAGCGTCACACAAAGTGCACCGACTGCAGGGGAAAGTGTCAGACAAAACTGCACCGACTGCAGAGAAAAGCATAACAGAATCTGCAACCGACTGAAGGTCAAAGCGTCACACAAACTGCACCGAATGCAGGGGAAAGTGTCACACAAACTGCACCAACTGCAGAGCAAAGTTTCACACAAACTGCACCGACTGCAGGGGAAAAGTGTCACACAAACTGCACCGACTTGCAGGGGAAAGTGTCAGACAAACTGCATCGACTGTAGAGCAAAATGTCACACAAACTGCACCGACTGCAGGGGAAAGTGTCACACAAACTGCACCGACTGCAGGGGAAAGTGTCACACAAACTGCACCGACTGCAGGGGAAAGTGTCACACAAACTGCACCGACTGCAAGGGAAAGAGTCAAACAAACTGCACCCGACTGCAGGGGAAAGAGTCACACAAACTTCACCGACTGCAGGTCAAAGCGTCACACAAACGGCACCGATTGCAGGGGAAAGTGTCACACAAACTGCACCAACTGCAGGGGAAAGTGTCACACAAACTGCACCGACTGCAGGGGAAAGTGTCACACAAAACTGCACACCGACTGCATGGGAAAGAGTCACACAAACTTCACCGACTGCAGGTCAAAGCGTCACACAAACGGCACCGATTGCAGGGGAAAGAGTAACACAAACTTCACCGACTGCAGGTCAAAAGCGTCACACAAACGTCACCGACTGCAGCGCAAAGCATCACAAATTGTACCAACTGCAGGGGAAAGCGTCACACAAAGTGCACCGACTGCAGGGGAAAGTGTCAGACAAACTGCACCGACTGCAGAGAAAAGCATAACAGAATCTGCACCGACTGAAGGTCAAAGCGTCACAAAAAATTCACCGACTGCAGGTCAAAGCGTCACACAAACGGCACCGATTGCAGGGGAAAGAGTAACACAAACTTCACCGACTGCAGGTCAAAGCGTCACACAAACGTCACCGACTGCAGCGCAAAGCATCACAAATTGTACCAACTGCAGGGGAAAGCGTCACACAAAGTGCACCGACTGCAGGGGAAAGTGCCAGACAAACCGCACCGACTGCAGAGAAAAGCATAACAGAATCTGCACCGACTGAAGGTCAAAGCGTCACACAAACTGCAACCGAATGCAGGGGAAAGTGTCACACAAACTGCACCAACTGCAGAGCAAAGTTTCACACAAACTGCACCGACTGCAGGGGAAAATGTCACACAAACTGCACCGACTGCAGAGCAAAGTGTCTCACAAACTGCACCGAATGCAGAACAAAGCGTCACACAAAATGCACCGACTGCACAGCAAAGTGTCACACAAACTGCACCGACTGCAGGGGCAAAGTGTCACACAAACTGCATCGACTGTAGAGCAAAGTGTCACACAAACTGCACCAACTGCAGAGCAAAGTGTCACACAAACTGCATGGACTGTAGGGCAAAGTGTCACACTAACTGCACTGACTGCAGAGCAAAGTGTCACACAAACTGCAATGACTGCAGAGCAAAGTGTCACACAAAATGCACCGACTGCAGAGCAAAGCATCACGCAAACTGCACACGACTGCAGGTCAAAGTGTCACACAAACTGCACCGACTGCATGGGAAAGAGTCAAAAAACTGCACCAACTGCAGGTCAAAGTGTTACACAAACTGCACCGATTAAAGAGCAAAGTGTCACACAAACTGCACCGACTGCATGGGAAAGAGTCACACAAACGGCACCGACTACAGTGCAAAGCGTCACACAAAATGCACCGACTGCAGAGCAAAGTGTCACACAAACTGCATGGACTGTAGGGCAAAGTGTCACACTAACGTGCACTGACTGCAGAGCAAAGTGTCACACAAACTGCAATGACTGCAGAGCAAAGGTGTCACACAAAATGCACCGACTGCTGAGCAAAGCATCACGCAAACTGCACACACTGCAGGTCGAAGTGTCACATGTCAAAGTGTCACACAAACTGCACCGACAGCAGGGTAAAAAATCACACAAACTGCACCGACTGCAGCTCAAAGTGTCACACCAACTGCATAGACTGCAGGTCAAAGTGTCACACAAACTGCACCGACTGCATGGGAAAGAGTCAAAAAACTGCACCGACTGCAGAGCAAAGCGTCACACAAACTGCACCGACAGCAGGGGAAAGAATCACACAAACTGCACCAACTGCAGGTCAAAGTGTTACACAAACTGCACCGACTAAAGAGCAAAGTGTCACACAAACTGCACCGACTGCATGGGAAAGAGTCACACAAACGGCACCGACTACAGTGCAAAGCGTCACACAAACTGCACCGACTACAGTGCAAAGCGTCACACAAACTGCACCGACTACAGTGCAATGCATCACACAAACTGCACCGACTACAGTGCAAAGCATCACAAAAACTGCACCGACTACAGTGCAAAGCGTCACACAAACTGCACCGACTACAGTGCAAACCGTCACACAAACTGCACCGACTGCATGGGAAAGAGTCACACAAACGGCACCGACTACAGTGCAAAGCATCACACAAACTGGACCGACTACAGTGCAATGCATCACACAAACTGCACCGACTACAGTGCAAAGCATCACACAAATTGCACTGACTACAGTGCAAAGCGTCACACAAACTGCACCGACTACAGTGCAAACCGTCACACAAACTGCACCGACTGCAGAGCAAAGTGACACACAAACTGCACCGAATGCAGGGCAAAGTGTCACATAAACTGCACTGACTGCAGAGCAAAGTGACACACAAACTGCACCGACTGCAGGGGAAAGCGTCACACAAACTGCACCGACTACAGTGCAATGCATCACACAAACTGCAATGACTACAGTGCAAAGCATCACACAAACTGCACCGACTGCAGAGCAAAATGTCACACAAACTGCACCGACTGCAGGGGAAAGCGTCACACAAACTGCAATGACTGCAGGGCATCGTGTCACACAAACTGCACCGACTTCAGGGGAAAGTGTCACACAAACTGCACCGACTGCAGAGCAAAATGTCACACAAACTGCACCGACTGCAGGGCACAGCTTCACACAAACTGCACCAACTGCAGAGCAAAGCGTCACACAAACTGCGCTAACTGCAGGCGAAGCGTCAGACAAACTGCATCGACTGCAGGACAAAGCGTCACACAAACTGCACCAACTGCAGAGCGAAGCATCACAAACTGCACCGACTGCAGGGCAAAGTGTCACATAAACTGCACTGACTGTGGGGGAAAGCGTCACACAAACTGTCCCGACTGCAGGGGAAAGCGTCACACAAACTGCACTGACTGCAGGGCAACGTGTCACACAAACTGCACTGAGTGCAGGGCAAAGTGTCACACAAACTGCACCGACTGCAGGGAAAAGTGTCACACAAAATGCATGGACTGTAGGGCAAAGTGTCACACAAACTGCACCGACTACAGAGCAAAGCGTCACACAAACTGCACCGACTGCAGAGCAAAGTGTCACACAAACTGCACCGACTGCACAGCAAAGTGTCACACAAACTGCATCGACTGCAGAGAAAATAGTCACACAAACTGCATGGACACCAGGGGAAAGTGTCACACAAACTGCACCGACTGCAGAGCAAAGTGTCACACAAACTGCATGGACTGTAGAGCAAAGTGTCACACAAACTGCACCGACTGCAGGGCAAAGTGTCACACAAACTGCACCGACAGCAGGACAAAGTGTCACACAAACTGCATGGACTGTAGAGCAAAGCGTCACACAAACTGCACCAACTGCAGAGCAAAGTGTCACACAAACTGCACCGACTGCAGGACAAATTGTCACACAAACTGCATGGACTGTAGAGCAAAGTGTCACACAAACTGCACCAACTGCAGAGCAAAGTGTCCACACAAACTGCACCGACTGCAGGACAAAGTGTCACACAAACTGCACCGACTGCAGAGCAAAGTGTCACACAAACTGCATGGATTGTAGAGCAAAGCGTCACACAAAATGCACCGACTGCAGAGCAAAGCATCACACAAACTGCACCGACTGCAGGGCAAAGTGTCACACAAACTGCACCGACTGCAGCTGAAAGTGTCACACCAACTGCATAGACTGCAGGTCAAAGTGTCACACAAACTGAACCAATTGCAGGTCAAAGTGTCACACAAACTGCTCCGACTGCAGCTCAAAGTGTCACACCAACTGCATAGACTGCAGGTCAAAGTGTCACACAAACTGCACCGACTAAAGAGCAAAGTGTCACACAAACTGCACCGACTGCATGGGAAAGAGTCACACAAACGGCACCGACTGCAGGGCAAAGTGTCACACAAACTGCACCGAGTGCAGGGCAAAGTGGCACACAAACTGCACCGACTTCAGGGAAAAGTGTCACACAAACTGCACCGACTGCAGAGCAAAGTGTCACACAAACTGCACCGACTGCAGAGCAAAGTGTCTCACAAACTGCACCGAATGCAGAACAAAGCATCACACAAACCGGACTGACTGCAGAGCAAAGCATCACACAAACTGCACCGACTGCAGGGGAAAGTGTCACACAAACTGCACCGACTGCAGAGCAAAATGTCACACAAACTGCACCGACTGCAGGGGAAAGCGTCACACAAACTGCAATGACTGCAGAGCAAAATGTCACACAAACTGCACCGACTGCAGGGGAAAGCGTCACACAAACTGCAATGACTGCAGGGCAGAGTGTCACACAAACTGCACCGACTTCAAGGGAAAGTGTCACACAAACTGCACCGACTGCAGAGCAAAATGTCACACAAACTGCACCGACTGCAGGGCACAGCGTCACACAAACTGCACCAACTGCAGAGCAAAGCGTCACACAAACTGCGCTAACTGCAGGCGAAGCGTCAGACAAACTGCATCGACTGCAGGACAAAGCGTCACACAAACTGCACCAACTGCAGAGCGAAGCATCACAAACTGCACCGACTGCAGGGCAAAGTGTCACATAAACTGCACTGACTGTGGGGGAAAGCGTCACACAAACTGTCCCGACTGCAGGGGAAAGCGTCACACAAACTGCACCGACTGCAGGGCAACGTGTCACACAAACTGCACCGAGTGCAGGGCAAAGTGTCACACAAACTGCACCGACTGCAGGGAAAAGTGTCACACAAAATGCATGGACTGTAGGGCAAAGTGTCACACAAACTGCACCGACTACAGAGCAAAGCGTCACACAAACTGCACCGACTGCAGAGCAAAGTGTCACACAAACTGCTCTGACTGCAGAGAAAAGTGTCACACAAACTGCATGGACAGCAGGGGAAAGTGTCACACAAACTGCACCGACTGCAGAGCAAAGTGTCACACAAACTGCACGGACTGTAGAGCAAAGTGTCACACAAACTGCACCGACTGCAGGGCAAAGTGTCACACAAACTGCATGGACTGTAGAGCAAAGTGTCACACAAACTGCACCAACTGCAGAGCAATGTGTCACACAAACTGCACCGACTGCAGGACAAAGTGTCACACAAACTGCACCGACAGCAGAGCAAAGTGTCACACAAACTGCATGGATTGTAGAGCAAAGCGTCACACAAAATGCACCGACTGCAGAGCAAAGCATCACACAAACTGAACCAACTGCAGGTCAAAGTGTCACACAAACTGCTCCGACTGCAGAGAAAAGTGTCACACAAACTGCACCGACTGCAGGCTGAAAGTGTCACACAAACTGCACCGACTGCCGGGGAAAGTGTCACATAAACTGCCCTGACTGCAGAGCAAAGTGTCAAACAAACTGCAATGACTGCAGGGGAAAGCTTCACACAAACTGCACCGACTGCAGGGGAAAGCGTCACACAAACTGCACCAACTGGAGCGGAAATTGTCACACAAACAGCACCGACTGCAGAGCAAAGTGTCACACAAACTGCACCGACTGCAGGGGAAAGTGTCACATAAACTGTAACAACTGCCGGGGAAAGTGTCACACAAACTTCACCGACTGCAGAGCAAAGTGTCACACAAACTGCACCGACTGCAAAGTGTCACACAAACTGCAACGACTGCAGCGGAAAGCGTCACACAAACTGCACCGACTGCAGGTCAAATTGTCACACAACTGCACCGACTGCAGAGCAAATCGTCACAAAAACAACACTGTCTGCAGGGGAAAGTGTCACAAAAACTACACCAACTGCAGGGGAAAGCGTCACACAAACTGCACCGATTATAGGGGAAAGTGTCACACAAACTGCACCGACTGCAGGGCAAAGTGTCACACAAACTGCACCGACTGCAGGGCTATAGCGTCACACAAACTGCACCGACTGCAGGGGAAAGTGTCACACAAACTGCACCGACTGCAGGGCAAAGTGTCACACAAACTGCACCGACTGTAGGGCAAAAGCGTCACACAAACTACACTGACTGCAGGGGAAACCGTCACACAAACTGCACTGACTGCAGGGGAAAGTGTCACACAAACTGCACTGACTGCAGGGTAAATGTCACACAAACTACACCGACTGCAGAATAAGTTTCACACAAACTGCACCGACTGCAGGGGAAAGTGTCACACAAACTGCACAGAATGGAGGGCAAAGTGTCACACAAAATGCACCGACTGCAGGGCAAAGTGTCACACAAATTGCACTGACTGCAGGGGAAAGTGTCACACAAACTACACCGACTGCAGGGCAAAGCGTCACACAAACTGCACCGACTGCAGGGGAAAGTGTCACACAAACTGCACCGAATGGAGGGCAAAGTGTCACACAAAATGCACCGACTGCAGAGCAAAGTGTCACACAAATTGCACTGACTGCAGGGGAAAGTGTCACACAAACTACACCGACTGCAGGGCAAAGCGTCACACAAACTGCACCGACTGCAGGGGAAAGTGTCACACAAACTGCACCGAATGGAGGGCAAAGTGTCACACAAAATGCACCGACTGCAGAGCAAAGTGTCACACAAATTGCACTGACTGAATGTGAAAGTGTCACACAAACTGCTCTGACTGCAGGTCGAAGTATCACACAAACTGCACCGACTGCAGGACAAAGTGTCACACAAACTGCTCCGACTGCCGGTCAAAGTATCACACAAACTGCACCGACTGCAGGGCAAAGTGTCACACAAACTGCACCGACTGCAGGGGAAAGTGTCACACAAACTGCACCGACTGCAGGGGAAAGTGTCACACAAACTGCACCGACTGCAGGGGAAAGATTCACACAAACTGCACCGACTGCAGGGGAAAGCGTCACACAAACTGCACCGACTGCAGAGCAAAGTGTCACACAAACTGCACCAACTGCAGGGGAAAGTGTCACACAAACTGCACCGATTGCAAGGGAAAGTGTCACACAAACTGCACCGACTGCAGGGTAAATGTCACACAAACTACACTGACTGCAGGGGAAACCGTCACACAAACTGCACCGACTGCAGAGCAAAGTGTCACACAAACTGCACCGACTGAAGGGCAAAGTGTCACAGAAACTACACTGACTGCAGGGTTGAAGTATCATACAAACTGGACCGACTGCAGGGTAAATGTCACACAAACAACACCGACTTCAGGGGAAAGCGTCACACAAACTGCACCGACTGCAGAGCAAAGTGTCACACAAACTGCACCAACTGCAGGGGAAAATGTCACACAAACTGCACCGACTGCAGGGGAAAGTGTCACATAAACTGCACCGACTTCAGGGGAAAGTGTCACATAAACTGCACCGACTGCAGGGTAAATGTCACACAAACTGCACCGACTGCAGGGCAAAGCATCACACAAACTGCACCAACTGCAGAGCAAAGTGTCATACAAACTGCAACGACTGCAGAGCAAAATGTCACACAAACTGCACCAACTGCAGAGCAAAGTGTCACACAAACTGCACCAACTGCAGAGCAAAGCGTCACACAAACTGCACCAACTGCAGAGCAAAGCGTCACACAAATTGCACTGACTGCTGGGCAAAGTGTCACACAAACTGCAACAACTGCAGAGCAAAGTGTCACACAAACTGCACCAACTGCAGAGCAAAGTGTCACAAAAACTGCAACAACTGCAGAGCAAAGTGTCACACAAACTGCACCAACTGCAGAGCAAAGCGTCACACAAATTGCACCGACTGCAGAGGAAAGTGTCACACAAATTGCACCAACTGCAGAGCACAGTGTCACATAAACTGCACCGACTTCATGGGAAAGTTTCACACAAGCTGCACCGACTACAGGGTAAATGTCACACAAACTGCACCGACTGCAGAGCAAAGCGTCACACAAACTGCACCGACTGCAGGTCAAAGTGTCACAAAAACTGCACCGACTGCAGAGCAAAGCGTCACACAAACTGCACCGACTGCAGGGCAAAGTGTCACACAAACTGCACCGACTGCAGAGCAAAGTGTCACACAAACTGCACCAACTGCAGGCTGAAAGCGTCACACAAACTGCACTGACTGCAGGTCAAAGTGTCACAAAAACTGCACCGACTGCAGAGCAAAGCGTCACACAAACTGCACCGACTGCAGGGCAAAGTGTCACACAAACTGCAATGACTGCAGGGGAAAGCTTCACACAAACTGCACCGACTGCAGGGGAAAGCGTCACACAAACTGCACCAACTGCAGGGGAAAGTGTCACACAAACTGCACTGACTGCAGAGCAAAGTGTCACACAAACTGCAATGACTGCAGGGGAAAGCTTCACACAAACTGCACCGACTGCAGGGGAAAGTGTCACATAAACTGCACCGACTGCAGGGCAAAGCATCACACAAACCGCACCAACTGCAGAGCAAAGTGTCACACAAACTGCACCAACTGCAGAGCAAAGTGTCACACAAACTGCCCCGACTGCTGGGCAAAGTGTCACACAAACTGCAACAACTGCAGAGCAAAGTGTCACACAAACTGCACCAACTGCAGAGCAAAGCGTCACACAAATTGCACCGAAAGCAGAGCAAAGTGTCACATAAACTGCACCGACTTCATGGGGAAGTTTCACACAAGCTGCACCGACTGCAGGGTAAATGTCACACAAACTGCGCCGACTGCAGGTCAAAATGTCACACAAACTGCACCGACTTCGGGTGAAAGTGTCACACAAACTGCACCGACTTCAGGGCAAAGTGTCACACAAACTGCACCGCCTTCGGGTGAAAGTGTCACACAAACTGCATGGACAGCAGGGGAAAGTGTCACACAAATTGCACCGACTGCAGAGCAAAGTGTCACACAAACTGCACGGACTGTAGAGCAAAGTGTCACACAAACTGCACCGACTGCAGGGCAAAGTGTCACACAAACTGCATGGACTGTAGAGCAAAGTGTCACACAAACTGCACCAACTGCAGAGCAATGTGTCACACAAACTGCACCGACTGCAGGACAAAGTGTCACACAAACTGCACCGACAGCAGAGCAAAGTGTCACACAAACTGCATGGATTGTAGAGCAAAGCGTCACACAAAATGCACCGACTGCAGAGCAAAGCATCACACAAACTGAACCAACTGCAGGTCAAAGTGTCACACAAACTGCTCCGACTGCAGAGAAAAGTGTCACACAAACTGCACCGACTGCAGGCTGAAAGTGTCACACAAACTGCACCGACTGCCGGGGAAAGTGTCACATAAACTGCCCTGACTGCAGAGCAAAGTGTCAAACAAACTGCAATGACTGCAGGGGAAAGCTTCACACAAACTGCACCGACTGCAGGGGAAAGCGTCACACAAACTGCACCAACTGGAGCGGAAATTGTCACACAAACAGCACCGACTGCAGAGCAAAGTGTCACACAAACTGCACCGACTGCAGGGGAAAGTGTCACATAAACTGTAACAACTGCCGGGGAAAGTGTCACACAAACTTCACCGACTGCAGAGCAAAGTGTCACACAAACTGCACCGACTGCAAAGTGTCACACAAACTGCAACGACTGCAGCGGAAAGCGTCACACAAACTGCACCGACTGCAGGTCAAATTGTCACACAACTGCACCGACTGCAGAGCAAATCGTCACAAAAACAACACTGTCTGCAGGGGAAAGTGTCACAAAAACTACACCAACTGCAGGGGAAAGCGTCACACAAACTGCACCGATTATAGGGGAAAGTGTCACACAAACTGCACCGACTGCAGGGGAAAGTGTCACACAAACTGCACCGACTGCAGGGCAAAGTGTCACACAAACTGCACCGACTGCAGGGCTATAGCGTCACACAAACTGCACCGACTGCAGGGGAAAGTGTCACACAAACTGCACCGACTGCAGGGCAAAGTGTCACACAAACTGCACCGACTGTAGGGCAAAAGCGTCACACAAACTACACTGACTGCAGGGGAAACCGTCACACAAACTGCACTGACTGCAGGGGAAAGTGTCACACAAACTGCACTGACTGCAGGGTAAATGTCACACAAACTACACCGACTGCAGAATAAGTTTCACACAAACTGCACCGACTGCAGGGGAAAGTGTCACACAAACTGCACAGAATGGAGGGCAAAGTGTCACACAAAATGCACCGACTGCAGGGCAAAGTGTCACACAAATTGCACTGACTGCAGGGGAAAGTGTCACACAAACTACACCCGACTGCAGGGCAAAGCGTCACACAAACTGCACCGACTGCAGGGGAAAGTGTCACACAAACTGCACCGAATGGAGGGCAAAGTGTCACACAAAATGCACCGACTGCAGAGCAAAGTGTCACACAAATTGCACTGACTGCAGGGGAAAGTGTCACACAAACTACACCGACTGCAGGGCAAAGCGTCACACAAACTGCACCGACTGCAGGGGAAAGTGTCACACAAACTGCACCGAATGGAGGGCAAAGTGTCACACAAAATGCACCGACTGCAGAGCAAAGTGTCACACAAATTGCACTGACTGAATGTGAAAGTGTCACACAAACTGCTCTGACTGCAGGTCGAAGTATCACACAAACTGCACCGACTGCAGGACAAAGTGTCACACAAACTGCTCCGACTGCCGGTCAAAGTATCACACAAACTGCACCGACTGCAGGGCAAAGTGTCACACAAACTGCACCGACTGCAGGGGAAAGTGTCACACAAACTGCACCGACTGCAGGGGAAAGTGTCACACAAACTGCACCGACTGCAGGGGAAAGATTCACACAAACTGCACCGACTGCAGGGGAAAGCGTCACACAAACTGCACCGACTGCAGAGCAAAGTGTCACACAAACTGCACCAACTGCAGGGGAAAGTGTCACACAAACTGCACCGATTGCAAGGGAAAGTGTCACACAAACTGCACCGACTGCAGGGTAAATGTCACACAAACTACACCGACTGCAGGGGAAACCGTCACACAAACTGCACCGACTGCAGAGCAAAGTGTCACACAAACTGCACCGACTGAAGGGCAAAGTGTCACAGAAACTACACTGACTGCAGGGTTGAAGTATCATACAAACTGGACCGACTGCAGGGTAAATGTCACACAAACAACACCGACTGCAGGGGAAAGCGTCACACAAACTGCACCGACTGCAGAGCAAAGTGTCACACAAACTGCACCAACTGCAGGGGAAAATGTCACACAAACTGCACCGACTGCAGGGGAAAGTGTCACATAAACTGCACCGACTTCAGGGGAAAGTGTCACATAAACTGCACCGACTGCAGGGTAAATGTCACACAAAACTGCACCGACTGCAGGGCAAAGCATCACACAAACTGCACCAACTGCAGAGCAAAGTGTCATACAAACTGCAACGACTGCAGAGCAAAATGTCACACAAACTGCACCAACTGCAGAGCAAAGTGTCACACAAACTGCACCAACTGCAGAGCAAAGCGTCACACAAACTGCACCAACTGCAGAGCAAAGCGTCACACAAATTGCACTGACTGCTGGGCAAAGTGTCACACAAACTGCAACAACTGCAGAGCAAAGTGTCACACAAACTGCACCAACTGCAGAGCAAAGTGTCACAAAAACTGCAACAACTGCAGAGCAAAGTGTCACACAAACTGCACCAACTGCAGAGCAAAGCGTCACACAAATTGCACCGACTGCAGAGGAAAGTGTCACACAAATTGCACCAACTGCAGAGCACAGTGTCACATAAACTGCACCGACTTCATGGGAAAGTTTCACACAAGCTGCACCGACTACAGGGTAAATGTCACACAAACTGCACCGACTGCAGAGCAAAGCGTCACACAAACTGCACTGACTGCATTTCAAAGTGTCATACAAACTGCACCGACTGCAGGTCAAAGTATCACACAAACTGCACCGACTGCAGGGGAAAGTGTCACTCAAACTGCAGCGACTGCAGGGCAAAAAGTCACACAAACTGCACCGACTGCAGGCTGAAAGCGTCACACAAACTGCACCGACTGCAGGTCAAAGTGTCACAAAAACTGCACCGACTGCAGAGCAAAGCGTCACACAAACTGCACCGACTGCAGGGCAAAGTGTCACACAAACTGCACCGACTGCAGAGCAAAGTGTCACACAAACTGCACCAACTGCAGGCTGAAAGCGTCACACAAACTGCACTGACTGCAGGTCAAAGTGTCACAAAAACTGCACCGACTGCAGAGCAAAGCGTCACACAAACTGCACCGACTGCAGGGCAAAGTGTCACACAAACTGCAATGACTGCAGGGGAAAGCTTCACACAAACTGCACCGACTGCAGGGGAAAGCGTCACACAAACTGCACCAACTGCAGGGGAAAGTGTCACACAAACTGCACTGACTGCAGAGCAAAGTGTCACACAAACTGCAATGACTGCAGGGGAAAGTGTCACACAAACTGCACCGACTGCAGGGCAAAGTGTCAGACAAACTGCACCGACTGTAGGGCAAAAGCGTCACACAAACTACACTGACTGCAGGGGAAACCGTCACACAAACTGCACTGACTGCAGGGGAAAGTGTCACACAAACTGCACTGACTGCAGGGTAAATGTCACACAAACTACACCGACTGCAGAATAAGTTTCACACAAACTGCACCGACTGCAGGGGAAAGTGTCACACAAACTGCACAGAATGGAGGGCAAAGTGTCACACAAAATGCACCGACTGCAGGGCAAAGTGTCACACAAATTGCACTGACTGCAGGGGAAAGTGTCACACAAACACTACACCGACTGCAGGGCAAAGCGTCACACAAACTGCACTGACTGCAGGGAAAGTGTCACACAAACTGCACCGAATGGAGGGCAAAGTGT
>JANJGN010001288.1:145000-162627 GCA_026770705.1 Isurus oxyrinchus | reverse complement strand
GGGTACGGGTCCAACACACACACTGACTCTCACTGGGGTACAGGTCCCACACACACTGAATCTCACTGGAGTACAGGTCCCACACGCACTGACTCTCACTGGGGTACAGGTCCCACACACACTGACTCGCACTGGGGTATGGGTGCCACACACACTGACTCTCACTGGGGTACGGGTCCCACACACACTGACTCTCACTGGGGTACGGGTCCCACACACACTGACTCTCACTGGGGTACGGGTCCCACACACACTGACTCTCACTGGGCTACGGTCCCACACACACACACATTGACTCTCACTGGGGTACGGGTCCCCACACACACACACATTGACTCTCACTGGGGTACGGGTCCCACACACACACACACTGACTCTCACTGGGGTACGGGTCCCAAACACACACTGACTCTCACTGGGGTACGGGTCCCCACACACACACTGACTCTCACTGGGGTACGGGTCCCACACACACTGACTCTCACTGGGTTACGGGTCCCACACACACTGACTCTCACTGGGGTACGGGTCCCACACACACGCTGACTCTCACTGGGGTACAGGTCCCACACACACTGACTCTCACTGGGGTACGGGTCCCACACACACTGACTCTCACTGGGGTACGGGTCCCACACACACTGACTCTCACTGGGGTACAGGTCCCACACACACTGACTCTCACTGGGGTACAGGCCCCACACACACTGACTCCCACTGGGGTACGGGTCCCACACACACATTGACTCTCACTGGGGTACGGGTCCCACACACACTGCCTCTCACTGGGGTACGGGTCCCACACACACTGACTCTCACTGGGGTACAGGTCCCACACACACTGACTCTCACTGGGGTACGGGCCCCACACACACTGACTCTCACTGGGGTATAGGTCCCACACACACACTGACTCTCACTGGGGTACGGGTCCCACACACACTGACTCTCACTGGGGTACAGGTCCCACACACACTGACTCTCACTGGGGTACAGGCCCCACACACACTGACTCCCACTGGGGTACGGGTCCCACACACACTGACTCTCACTGGGGTACGGGTCCCACACACACTGCCTCTCACTGGGGTACGGGTCCCACACACACTGACTCTCACTGGGGTACAGGTCCCACACACACTGACTCTCACTGGGGTATGGGTCCCACACACACTGAATCTCACTGGGGTACAGGTCCCACACACACACTGACTCTCACTGGGGTACGGGTCCCACACACACTGACTCTCACTGGGGTACGGGTCCCACACACACTGAATCTCACTGGGGTACAGGTCCCACACACACACTGACTCTCACTGGGGTACGGGTCCCACACACACTGACTCTCACTGGGGTACGGGTCCCACGCACACTGACTCTCACTGGGGTACAGGTCCCACGCACACTGACTCTCACTGGGGTACAGGTCCCACACACACTGACTCTCACTGGGGTACGGGTCCCACGCACACTGACTCTCACTGGGGTACAGGTCCCACGCACACTGACTCTCACTGGGGTACAGGTCCCACACACACTGACTCTCACTGGGGTACGGGTCCCACACAGGAAATGGCTGCAGTGGGTTTTGCAATGAAGCATTGGAGCCGCTGAAGGCCTGAATTTCACTGTCTCCTGGGGAATAGATGCTTTCTATCTGAGTCAGCAGGTGGTGGGTTCGAGTCCCTCTCCAGAGATTTGAGCCTGGAACCCAGGCAGACATTCCCAGTGCCAGCACTGAGCGTTCGCTTCACCGCCTTTCAGATGAGACATTAAAGCGAGGGCTCGTCTGCCCTTTCAGGTGGGTGTAAAACATCCCTTGGCTGTGATTGGATGATGAGTGTGTCGGGGAAGGGAGGGTGTCGGGCAGTAAGAGTTCTCCCCCGTGCCCTGGGGTCAATATTAAACCCTGCACCCAACACCAGCAACAAGACGACCCGACGGTGATCGCACATGCAGGATCTTGCTCTGCAAAAATTGGCCCAGCCCCCCCCCCCGGGTCTCCTGCATTACAACAGCCACCGGGCTGAAAATCTAAAGCACTTCATCGTCCGTAAAGCCCACGGGGAAGCCTGGGAGGGGGTGGGGCGCTATAGAAATGCAGCTCTTTCTTTCACGGATCCGCCAAGCTGACGATTATTTGACTGTGGTTTCTCTCTTCCCCTGGAGTCTGTGGATCAGTGACCACCCCTCCCCACCCCCACCCACCCCTCCGCCCCCCCACCCCCCAACCCCCAACCCCCCCGCAACCCCCACCCCCAGTCCCCGAGCTTCCCATCTCTTCGCATTTCACCTGGTGCAGGCTTTTGAAGCTTCGCTAGGCCTCGCTCCCACCCACCGGCGCCCTGGCTGCCGGCCAGCTGTGCAAGGAAAAGCGGCACCCCACTTCCTCTTCACCTCACGGTTTGTACGTCCGGTGGGGGCCGGGGGGGAGCGGGTTGGGGGTGTGTCGGAGCGAGGACGAGCAGGAGGCGGAGAAAGCCGAAAATCACGCCCCCGTCAGCAAGCTGGGGGTGTGGGGGGGGGTTGGGGAGGGGGTCCGACGACCTGCAGGGGGAGAAAAAGAGATGCAGTCTGAAAAGATCCGGGCCTGTCGCGACCTCGAGGCGTCTTACAAGGGCCAGTTACAGGAAAAGCAGGGGGCACAGGAAGATCCCAAAGCCAGCAGCCTGCTCTAAATAACCAGGCGATCTGTTTTATTGCCCCGGCCTCGACGGTCGGCGGGTCAGTGTTGTGTCCAGGTCAGCGGCTCGCTCCCCGTTAGCGTTGTAAGATGTCCCAAGGTGACTAACAGGGGTAGTCTCCAAGGATTTTGGACACCGAGCCACCGAGATGTGAGGGACAGGTGACTGCCCGCTTGGTAAAATTGGCATCGGAAAGGAGGGGAGAGGTAGCAGAGACCCCAGCGAGAACTCGCCTGCTCCACCATACAGACCACAGCATCTTCATATCCACCTAAAAAAGCAGCTGGGCCTTGGTTCAATGTATAAGGTGAAAGACGTCACATCCCACAATGCAGCACTCCCTCAGTACTGACCCTCTAACAGCGCAGCACTCCCTCAGTACTGACCCTCCAACAGCGCAGCACTCCCTCAGTACTGACCCTCTGACAGTGCAGCACTCCCTCAGTACTGACCCTCCAACAGTGCAGCACTCCCTCAGTACTGACCCTCTGACAGTGCAGCACCCCCTCAGTACTGACCCTCTGACAGTGCAGCACTCCCTCAGTACTGACCCTCCAACAGTGCAGCACTCCCTCAGTACTGACCCTCTGACAGTGCAGCACCCCCTCAGTACTGACCCTCTGACAGTGCAGCACTCCCTCAGTACTGACCCTCCAACAGTGCAGCACTCCCTCCGTACTGACACTCCGACAGTGCAGCACTCCCTCAGTACTGACCATGTGACAGTGCAGCACTCCCTCAGTACTGACCCTCAGACAGTGCAGCGCTCCCTCAGTACTGACCCTTTGACAGTGCAGCTCTCCCTCAGTACTGACCCTCCAACAGTGCAGCACTCCCTCAGTACTGACCCTCCAACATTGCAGCACTCCCTCAGCACTGTCCCTCTGACTGTGCAGCACTCCCTCAGTACTGACCCTCCGACAGTGCAGCACTCCCTCAGTACTGACCCTCCGACAGTGCGGTACTCCCACAGTACTGACCCTCTGACAGTGCCACACTCCCTTAGTACTGACCCTCCGACAGTGCAGCGCTCCCTCAGTACTGACCCTCCTACAATGCAGCACTCCCTCAGTACTGACCCTCCGACAGTGCAGCATTCCCTCAATACTGACCGTCCGACAGTGCAGCACTCCCTCAGTACTGACCCTCCGACAATGCAGCACTCCCTCAGTACTGACCCTCTGACAATGCAGCACTCCCTCAGTACTGACCCTCCGACAGTGCAGCACTCCCTCAGTACTGACCCTCTGACAATGCAGCACTCCCTCAGTACTGACCCTCTGACAGTGCAGCACTCCCTCAGTACTGACCCTCCGACAGTGCAGCGCTCCCTCAGTACTGACCCTCCGACAGTGCAGCACTCCCACAGTACTGACCATCTGACAGTGCAGCACTCCCTCAGTACTGACCCTCCGACAGTGCAGCACTCCCACAGTACTGACCGTCTGACAGTGCAGCACTCCCACAGTACTGACCCTCCGACAGTGCAGTTTTGTGAGGTCTGCGTGAATTGAAGGGGGTTCGGTTTCTGAATTGAGACTCAGTCGCCCTGTTAGGGACTGCGACACATCAGCAGAGGAGTACGGTAGATTGGCTTTGGTTTCTATTGCCCTTTAATCTCCTTGCTGCCACGTGGTTGCGGTTATTCCTGCTCTCGCCTGCTCATGATGGAGCCTGGCCCTGCTGCACCTGGTGTGGCACATGCTGCGATGGATCAGCCAGTGCTATATCTGGGCTGTGACTTTCACTGTCTGCCATTGTCCATCAAGAGGTACTTGAACCCAGTCTCAAATAACAGAGACATTAATAACCGCGCAGTCTTGGGATCTCTCGACATTCTCAACAAATGCTTCTCCCATGCCTTTTCCAATACATCAGCCCTCCTGCCTCTCCTCAGATACACACACGGCGCCCCCCAACTCCGCTCCATCCTCTCCTGGTTCTTGTCGGGGGTCTGGCCACTAAATGGTGAGCATTGCCACTCAGTACTCATCCTCCGGCAGTGCAGCACTCCCTCAGTACTGACCCTCTGACAGTGCAGCACTCCCTCAGTACTGACCCTCCAACAGTGCAGCACTTCCTCAGTACTGACCCTCTGACAGTGCACCACTCACTCTGTACTGACCCTAGGACAGTGCAACACTCCCTCAGTACTGACCCTCTGACAGTGCAGCACTCTCTCAGTACTGACCCTCCGACAGTGCAGCACTCCCTCAGCACTGACCCTCCGACAGTGCAGCACTCCCTCAGTACTGACCCTCTGACAGCATGCCACTCAGGACCCTGTTGGTTATCAGTGAGCTGGCACACGCTGGCGTCAAGCTTTGTGCTTCACTGCCCGGTTGCAACCTCTTCGTACAAGCCCTGGCTCGGTCCGTACTCACTGGGTCAGAAGGTCATGGGTTCACACACCCCTCGGGAACCTGGAGCCCGTCATCAGGGCTGACACTCGCGGTGCCAGTACTGATGGAGTGCTGCACTGTCGGAGGATCAGTATGGAGGGAGTGCTGCACTGTCGGAGGGTCAGTACTGAGGGAGTGATGCACTGTCGGAGGATTAGTACGGAGGGAGTGCTGTACTGTCGGAGGGTCAGTACTGAGGGAGTGCTGCACTGTCAGAGGGTCAGTACTGAGGGAGTGCCGCACTGTCAGAGGGTCAGTACTGAGGGAGTGCTGCACTGTCAGAGGGTCAGTACTGAGGGAGTGCTGCACTGTCAGAGGGTCAGTACTGAGGGGGTGCTGCACTGTCAGAGGGTCAGTACTGAGGGAGTGCTGCACTGTCAGAGGGTCAGTACTGAGGGGGTGCTGCACTGTCAGAGGGCCAGTACTGAGGGAATGCTGCGCTTTCAGATGATCAGTACTGAGGGAGTGCTGCACTGTCAGAGGGGCAGAACGGAGGGGGCGCTGCACAGTTGTAGGGTCTGTCCTATGGGAGTGCTGCACTGTCACAGTTGCATCTTCAGGTTGAAACATTAAACCAAGGCTCCGTCTGCCCTCTGAGATGTTTGTGAAAGATCCCACAGCCAGTACTGGAAGTGTCCAATACTTATCCTTCAACCAACATCAGTAAAACAGGTGATTTGGCCATCATCACACTCCTGTTTGTGGGAGCTTTCTGTGTTTCCTACTTTACAGCGGTGTCTAACCTTCAAACAGTCCTTCATTGGCTGTAAAGCCTAATGGGATGTTCTGAGTTTGGGATAGGCGTTATAGAAATGCAAGTTCTTCCATGTTGTTGAACTCTAGGTCAGGAATCCCTGGGTAGCGATAGAAAGCTGAGAGTGGCTCAGCTGGGCGCTATGTCAGCTGCTGTTGTTAATCCTGGAGCAGGATCAAGCCCAGTTAAGGCACTGCTCCGGGCTGAGCTAGCAGCCTTCAGCTGAACTAGGCGGCAATGGGCATCAGGAACAGGAGGAGGCCATTCAGCCCCTCGAGCCTAGTATACAGGAACAGGAGGAGGCCATTCAGCCCCTCGAGCCTGTCACACAGGAACAGGAGGAGGCCATTCAGCCCCTCGAGCCTAGTATACAGGAACAGGAGGAGGCCATTCAGCCCCTCGAGCCTGGTACACAGGAACAGGAGGAGGCCATTCAGCCCCTCAAGCCTGGTACATAGGAACCAGGAGGAGGCCATTCAGCCCCTTGAGCCTGGTACACAGGAACAGGAGGAGGCCATTCAGACCCTCGAGCCTGGTACACAGGAAAAGGAGGAGGCCATTCAGCCCCTCGAGCCTGGTACACAGGAACAGGAGTAGACCATTCAGCCCCTCGAGATTGGTACACAACAACAGGAGAAGGTGATTAGCCCCTCGAGCCTGGTACACAGGAACAGGAAGAGACCATTCAGCCCCTCGAGGCTGGTACACAGGAACAGGAGGAGGCCATTCAACCCCTCGAGCCTAGTACACAGGAACAGGAGGAGACCATTCAGCCCCTCGAGCCTGGTACACAGGAAAAGGAGGAGGCTATTCAGCCCCTTGAGCCTGTCACACAGGAACAGGAGTAGGCCATTCAGCCCCTCGAGATTGGTACACAACAACAGGAGGAGGCCATTCAGCCCCTCGAGCCTGGTACACAGGAACAGGAGGAGGCCATTCATCCCCTCGAGCCTGGTACACAGGAACAGGAGGAGGCCATTTAACTCATTGAACCTTTTACCCTGGGAATAGCAGGAGGCCATTCAACCCCTCGAGCCTGTCCAGCAGGAGGAGGCCATTCAACCCAACAAGACTGTTACACAGGAACAGGAGGAGGCCATTCAGCCCCTCAGGCCTGGTACACAGGAACAGGAATAGGCCATTCAGCCCCTCGAGCCTTGTTAGACACAAAGAGGAGGAGACCATTTGGGGAGAGAGAGTTCCAGGTACTCAGTCCCATCTGTGTGAGGAAGTGCTTCCTGACATCACCCCCAAACAGCCTGGCTCTCGTTTTAAGACTCTGCCCCCTTGTCCTGGACCCTACCCCTGACCAGAGGAAATAGTTTCTCTTGATCGACCCTCTCGAATCCTTTAATGATATTAAACCCCCTCGATTAGATCACCCCTCCCTCTTCTGTACTCGAGGGAATACAAGCCCAGCCTGTGTGAGCTGCCCTTGTCATTTAACCCCTTGAAGTCCAGTTTAATTTTGGGGAATCTGCAAAGCTGCAGTGTGATCCATGGGCTCTGAAAGCTGTAGGTGGGGCTGGGGTGAAGTGTCAGCCTCACCTTTCAGAGCCTGCGCCCATGTTGGAGAGGTCGCATTGCGCAGTGAGTAACAGCGCAGCGAACGCCTGGATTCCCCATCACTGAGTGAGGGGCTGACGGATCCCAGGCAAAGCTGGAAGGTGGGGTGTCCAGCCCGCACTGCCCCGGGATTGAGTATCGGGCCTCCAACAGGCCACCCATTTCCACTTCCGTAACATCGGCCCGGCCTCAGCTTATCCGCTGCCGCAGCCCTCACCTATGCCTTGGTGCCCACCTCCCACCCCCAACGGGACCTGACGATTCCAACGCGCGCCCGGCCGCTTCCGACACCCCCCCCCCCCCCGCCCTCCGTAAACGTCACCTGGCCCGAGTATAATGCCCCATGCCCTAACTCGCACCATGTCCTGTTGCCCTCTCACCACCCCTCCCCCCCCCACCCCCCTGAATGACACTGGCCTCCCAGCCCGGCAACGCCTCGATTCTGAAATCCCCGTCCTCGTTTCGAAAGCCCCTCCATTCCACCCACCCACCCAACGCCCCTCCAATTCCGGGCCTCTGGCTCATCCACCGATTCCCATCGCTCCGTCATTGGCGGCCAGGCCTTCAGCTGCCTGGGGCCCCAAAAGCAACGTAATGGGGGAGGCGGTGGCATCATGGTACTGTCAATGGACTAGAGACCATTCAGCCCCTCAAAACTTCCAGAGATCCAGGGTAATGCTCTGGGGACCTGTGCCCAAATCCCACTGTGGCAGGTGGGGAGAATCCAATAAAAAAACCGGGAATTGAAAAGCCTAATGGTGACCATGGCAACCATCGCCGATTGTCATAAAAACCCCATCTGGTTCACTGATGCCCCCTTTAGGGGGGTAGGAAATCTGCCGTCCTTACCCCGGTCTGGGCCTACACGTGACTCCAGACCCCACAGCGATGGGGTTGACTCATAACTACCCCCTGAACTGGCCGAGCAAGGCCACTTTGTTCAAGGGGCATTTAGGGACGGGCAATAAATGCTAGGCCTCGCCAGCGACGCCCCCATCCCATGAACGAGTAAAAAATAGAATTCCCTCCCTAAACCTCTCTCCTCCTTTGCCCCCCGCTCCTTTGAACCGACCTCTTTGACCAAGCCTTCGGTCACCTAGTCCCCCATATCTTCTTCTGTGGCCAGGGGTCAAATTATGTTTGACAACGCTCCTGCCAGGCATCTTGGGATGTTTCACGATGGCAAAGGCGCTATCCGATTGCAAGTTGTTGTTGAGCGAGCAGCTTTCATCTGGTTAACGTGGGCAAGAAAGCAACGTGTGGGGGCCGGGGGTGCTGCGGGGGGGGTGGTGGGATATCGGTTGAGGACAGGATTGGGTTGATGAAGTGAGACGGAAATCACAGCCAAGCGCCAAGCACTGACGGTGAATGGCCAATTGGGGATGGGGCCCAGAAGGTCAGTAGGTCAATCGCAGGTTGACCGGGGTGGGCGGTCGAGGGGTTGGGGGGAGGAGAGGCACTGATGGGATGCCTTCTCCAAAGAGCCAGCATCGGCACCGATGGGCCGAATGACCCCAGGGAGACTCAGGAGCAGAGACAGAGCGAGGGAGAGAGGGTTGGTGAGAGGGAGGGTTGGGCATAGTCCTGAGAGAGTTAACACCTCACAATTTTGGACACGAAGACGGGGATTCATTAGTGAGTGTGAGGGTGTAAGAGGCCTCTCTGGGGGTGGAAAGGGTATACTCAGCTCAAACATGTCATTTCAAATTTGGGATGTATGCACGTCAAAGACTTTACACATTCGGAACCTTTGCCAACATCACTCAGACCCCCAGCACAAGAATAGAAATCCAAGATTCCCCAATCAGATCACAGACACTCCAACAGGAATATGCTGCCCCATCCGAGTTTGAATCCATAAAAACATTTCATTTTACGTTACCTAATACTGCACCCCCTTGACCCCACTTTAAAAACACTCTCACATAGTATAGCAACATTCTCTATTCTACCCACACTCCTCACTGTAACACTCCCTGAGATACCCCACACCCCTCACTGTAACACTCTCTGATATATCCCACACGTCTCACTGTAACACTCTCTGATATACCCCACACTCCTCACTGTAACACTCTCTGATATACTCCACACCCCTCACTGTAACACTCTGATATACCCCACACCCCTCACTGTAACACTCTCTGATATACCCCACACCCCTCACTGTAACACTCTCTGATATACCCCACACCTCACTGTAACACTCTCTGATATACCCCACACCCCTAACTGAAACACTCTCTGAATAGCCCACACACACCTCACGGTAACACTCTCTGATATACCCCACAACCCTCACTGTAACTCTCTCTGATAAACCCCACACCTCACTGTAACACTCTCTGATATACCCCACACCCCTCACTGTAACACTCTCTGATTTACCCCACACCCCTCACTGTAACACTCTCTGATATACCGCACACACATCACTCTAACACTCTCTGATATACCCAACACACCTCACTGTAACACTCTCTGATATACCGCACACACCACACTCTAACACTTTCAGATATACCCCAGACCCTGTACTGTAACACTCTGATATAACACACACCCCTCACTGTAACACTTTCAGATATACCCCACACCCCTCACTGTAACACTCTCTGATATACCCCACACCCATCACAGTAACACACTCTGATAAACCCCACACCCTCACTGTAACAGTCTCTGATATAACACACACCCCTCACTGTAACACTCTCTGATATACCCCACACCCCTCACCGTAACACACTGATACACCCCAAACCCCTCACTTTAAAACTCTGATATACCCCACACCCGTCACTGTAACACTCTCTGATCTATCCCACACCCTCACTGTAACACTCTCTGATATACCCCACACCCCTCACTGTAACACTCTGATATATCCCACACGTCTCACTGTAATACTCTCTGATATACCCCACACCCCTCACTGTAACACTCTCTGATATATCCCACACGTCTCACTGTAACACTCTCTGATATACCCCACACTCCTCTCTGTAACAATCTGTGATATACCCCACACCCCTCTCTGTAACACTCTGTGATATATCCCACATCCATCACTGTAACACTCTCTGATATACCCCAGGCCCACCACTGTTACACTCTCTGATATACCCCACACCCTCAATGTAACACTCTCTGATATAAGCCACACCCCTCACTGTAACACTCTGATACACCCCACACCCCTCACCGTAACACACTGATACACCCCACACCTCTCACTGTAAACTCTCTGAAATACGCCACAACTCTCACTGTAACACTCTCTGATATAACCCACACCTCTCACTATAACACTTTCTGATATACCCCACACCACTCACTGTAACACTCTCTGATATAACCCACACCCCTCACTGAAACACTCTCTGAATAGCCCACACACACCTCACTGTAACACTCTCTGATATAACGCAGACACCTCACTCTAACATTCTCTGATATACCCCACACCCCTCACTGTAACATTCTCTGATATAACCCACACCCCTCACTGTAACACTCTCTGATATACCGCACACACATCACTCTAACACTCTCTGATATACCCAACACACCTCACTGTAACACTCTCTGATATAACCCACACACCTCACGGTAACACTCTCTGATATACCACACACCCCTCACTGTAACAATCTCTGATATACCCCACACCCATCACAGTAACAGTCTCTGATATACCCCACACCCCTCACTGTAACACTCTCTGATATACACCACACCCTCACTGTAACACTCTCTGATATAACACACACCCCTCACTGTAACACTCTCTGATATACCCCACACCCCTCACCGTAACACACTGATACACCCAAAACCCCTCACTTTAAAACTCTGATATACCCCACACCCCTCACTGTAACACTCTCTGATCTATCCCACACCCTCACTGTAACACTCTCTGATATACCCCACACCCCTCACTGTAACAATCTCTGATATACCCCACACGCCTCTCTGTAACACTCTGTGATATATCCCACACCCCTCACTGTAACACTCTCTGATATACCCCACACCCCTCACTGTAACACTCTCTGATATACCCCACACCCCTCTCTGTAACACTCTGTGATATATCCCACATCCATCACTGTAACACTCTCTGATATACCCCAGGCCCACCACTGTTACACTCTCTGATATACCCCACACCCTCAATGTAACACTCTCTGATATAAGCCACACCCCTCACTGTAACACTCTGATACACCCCACACCCCTCACCGTAACACACTGATACACCCCAAACCCCTCACTGTAAAACTCTGATATACCCCACAGCCCTCACTGTAACACTCTCTCATATACCCCACATCCCTCACTGTAACATTGTCTGATATACCCCACACTCCTCACTGTAACACCCTCTGATATACCCCACAGCCCTCACTGTAACACTTTCTGATATACCCCAAACCCCGCACTGTAACACTCTCTGATATACCCCACACCCCGCACTGTAACAATCTCTGATATACCCCACACCCCTCACTGTAACAATCTCTGATATACCCCACACCCCTCTCTGTAACACTCTCTGATATATCCCACATCCACCACTGTTACACTCTCTGATATACCACACAACCCTCACTGTGACACTCTCTGATATAAGCCACACCCCTCACTGTAACACTCACTAACAGATCCCACACCCCTCACTGTAACCCTCTGATATACCCCACATCCCGCACTGTAACACTCTGATATAGCCCACACCCCAGACTCTAACACTCTGATATACCCCACATCCCTCACTGAAACACCCTGAAATACCCCACAGCGCTCACTGTTACACTCCGATATAACCCACAGCCCTCACTGTAACACTCTCTCATATACCCCACATCCCTCACTGTAACATTGTCTGATATACCCCACACTCCTCACTGTAACACCCTCTGATATACCCCACAGCCCTCACTGTAACACTTTCTGATATACCCCAAACCCCGCACTGTAACACTCTCTGATATACCCCACACCCCGCACTGTAACAATCTCTGATATACCCCACACCCCTCACTGTAACAATCTCTGATATACCCCACACCCCTCTCTGTAACACTCTCTGATATATCCCACATCCACCACTGTTACACTCTCTGATATACCACACAACCCTCACTGTGACACTCTCTGATATAAGCCACACCCCTCACTGTAACACTCACTAACAGATCCCACACCCCTCACTGTAACCCTCTGATATACCCCACATCCCGCACTGTAACACTCTGATATAGCCCACACCCCAGACTCTAACACTCTGATATACCCCACATCCCTCACTGAAACACCCTGAAATACCCCACAGCGCTCACTGTTACACTCCGATATAACCCACAGCCCTCACTGTAACACTCTCTCATATACCCCACATCCCTCACTGTAACATTGTCTGATATACCCCACACTCCTCACTGTAACACCCTCTGATATACCCCACAGCCCTCACTGTAACACTTTCTGATATACCCCAAACCCCACACTGTAACACTCTCTGATATACCTCACACCCCGCACTGTAACACTCTCTGATATACTCCACAACCCTCACTGTAACACTCTCTCGTATACCCCACACCCCTCACTGTAACATTCACTGATATACCCCACACCCTCACTGTAACATTCACTGATATACCCCACACCCTCACTGTAACATTCTCTGATATACCCCACACCCTCAATGTAATACTGTCTGATATACCCCACACCCCTCACAGAAACACTCTCTGATATAACTCACACCCCTCAGTGTCACACTCTATGATATAGCCCATACCCCTCACTGTAATACTCTCTGATGTAACCAACAGCCCTCACTGTAACATCCTCTGGTATATCCCACACCATCAATGTAACACTCTCTGATATACCCCACACACTCACTGCAACACCCCCTGATATACCCCACAACCCTTACTGTAACACTTTCTGAAATAAGCCACACCCCTCACTGTAACATTCACTGATAGACCCCACACCAATCACTGTAACACTCTCTGATATACCGCACACACCTCAATCTAACACTCTGATATAACCCACACCCATCGCTGTAAACACTCTCTGATATACGCCACACCCCTCGCTGTAACAATCTCTGATATACCCCACATCCCTCTCTGTAACATTCTCTGATATATCCCACATCCATCACTGTAACACTCTGATATAACCCACAACCCTCACTGTACCACTCCCTGATATACCCCACACACTCAATGTAACACTGTCTGATACACCACACACCCCACACTGTAACACTCTCTGATATACCCCATACCCCTCACTGTAACACTCTCTGATATACCCCATACCCCTCACTGTAACATTCTCTGATATAACCCACACCCCCCAGTGTAACATTCTCTGATATAACCCACACCCTTCACTGTAACACTTTCTGATATACACCTCACCCCTCATTGTAAGACTCTCTGATATACCCCATACCCCTCGCTGTAACACTCTCTCATATACCCCACAAACCTCACTGTAACATTGTCTGATATACACCACACTCCTCACTGCAACACTCTCTGATATACCCCACACCCCGCACTGTAACACTCTGATATACCCCACATCCCACACTGTAACAAATTGATATACCCCACACCCCAGACTGTAATACACTGATATACACCACATCCCTCACTGTAACACCCTGATACAACACACACTCCTCACTGTAAAACTCTGATATACCCCACACCCCTCACTGAAACACTCTCCGATATACCCCACCCCTCAGTGCAACACTTTCTGATATACCCCACACCCCTCATTGTAACACTCTCTGATATACCCCATACACCTCAATGTAACACTCTCTCATATATCCCACACCCCTCACTGTAACATTGTCTGATATACCCCACACTCCGCACCGTAACACTCTGATATACCCCACACCCCTCACTGTAACACTTTCTGATGTACTCCACACCCCTCACTGTAACACTCTCTGATATAACCCACACTCCTCACTGTAACATTCACTGATATACCCCACACCCTCACTGTAACATTCACTGATATACCCCACACCCTCACTGTAACATTCTCTGATACACCCCACACCCTCAATGTAATACTGTCTGATATACCCCACACCCCTCACAGTAACACTCTCTGATATAACTCACACCCCTCAGTGTAACACTCTATGATATAGCCCATACCCCTCACTGTAACACTCTCTGATATAACCCACAGCCCTCACTGTAACATCCTCTGGTATATCCCACACCATCAATGTAACACTCTCTGATATACCCCACACACTCACTGTAACACCCCCTGATATACCCCACAACCCTTACTGTAAGACTTTCTGATATAAGCCACACCCCTCACTGTAACATTCACTGATAGACCCCACACCAATCACTGTAACACTCTCTGATATACCACACACACCTCAATCTAACACTCTGATATAACCCACACCCATCGCTGTAAACACTCTCTGATATACGCCACACCCCTCACTGTAACATTCTCTGATATATCCCACACCCATCACTGTAACACTCTCTGATATAACCCACAACCCTCACTGTACCACTCCCTGATATACCCCACACACTCAATGTAACACTGTCTGATACACCACACACCCCACACTGTAACACTCTCTGATATACCCCATACCCCTCACTGTAACATTCTCTGATATAACCCACACCCCCCGTGTAACATTCTCTGATATAACCCACACCCCTCACTGTAACACTTTCTGATATACCCCTCACCCCTCATTGTAAGACTCTCTGATATAACCCATACCCCTCACTGTAACATTCTCTGATATAACCCACACCCCTCACTGTAACACTTTCTGATATACACCTCACCCCTCATTGTAAGACTCTCTGATATGCCCCATACCCCTCGCTGTAACACTCTCTCATATACCCCACAAACCTCACTGTAACATTGTCTGATATACACCACACTCCTCACTGTAACACTCTCTGATATACCCCACACCCCGCACTGTAACACTCTGATATACCCCACATCCCACACTGTAACAAATTGATATACCCCACACCCCAGACTGTAATACACTGATATACACCACATCCCTCACTGTAACACCCTGATACAACACACACACCTCACTGTAAAACTCTGATATACTCCACACCCCTCACTGAAACACTCTCCGATATACCCCACCCCTCAGTGCAACACTTTCTGATATACCTCACACACCTCATTGTAACACTCTCTGATATACCCCATACCCCTCAATGTAACACTCTCTCATATATCCCACACCCCTCACTGTAACATTGTCTGATATACCCCACAATCCGCACTGTAACACTCTGATAAACCCCACACCCCTCACTGTAACACTTTCTGATGTACTCCACACCCCTCACTGTAACACTCTCTGATATAACCCACACCATCAATGTAACACTCTCTGATAAACACCACACCCCTCACTGTAACAATCTCTTATATAAGCACAGCCCTCACTGTAACACTCTCTGATATACCCCACACCCTCAATGTAACGACTGTCTGATATACCCAACACCCCACACTGTAACACTCTCTGATATAACTCACACCAATCACTGCAACACTCTCTGATATACCCCATACCCCTCACTGTAACACTCTCTGATATAACCCACACCCCTCACTGTAACATTCACTGATATACCCCACACACTCAATGTAACACTGTCTGATAAACCCCACACCCCTCACTGTAACACTTTCTGATATACTCCTCACCCCTCATTGTAACACTCTCTGATATAACTCACAACCCTCACTGTAACGTTCACTGATATACACCACACCCCTCACTGTAACACTCTCTGATATACCCCACAGCACTCAATGTAACACTCCGTGATATACCCCACAACCCTCACTGTGGCACTCTCTAATATAAGCCACACACCTCACTGTAACACTCTGATACACCCCACACCCCTCACTGTAACACTCTGATACACCCCACACCCCTCACTGTAACACTCTGATATACCCCACACCCCTCACTGTAACACTCTGATACACCCCACACCCCTCACTGTAACACTCTGATACACCCCACACCCCTCACTGTAACACTCTGATATACCCCACACCCCTCACTGTAACACTCACTGATATACCCCACACCCCTCACTGTAACACTCTCTGATATACCCCACAGCACTCAATGTAACACTCCGTGATATACCCCACAACCCTCACTGTGGCACTCTCTAATATAAGCCACACACCTCACTGTAACACTCTGATACACCCCACACCCCTCACTGTAACACTCTCTGATATAACTCACACCCCTCACTGTAACACTCTCTGATATAACCCACAACCCTCATGTAACACTCTCTGATATACCCCACACCCTCAATGTAACACTGTCTGATATACCCCACACCCCTCATTGTAACATTCTCTGATATACCCCACACCCCTCACTGTAACACTCACTGATATACCCCACAACCCTCACTGTAACAATCTCTGATATAAGCCACAACCCTCACTGTAACACTCTAATATACTCCGCACCCCTCACTGTAACACTCTCTTATATACCCCACACTCCTCACTGTAACACTTTCTGATATACCCCACACCCCTCACTGTAACGCTCTCTGATATACCGCCCACACCACACTCTAACACTCTGAAATTACACACACCCATCACTGTAACACTCTCTGATATAAACCACACCCCTCACTGTAACATTCTCTGATAGACCCCACACCCTCACTGTAACATTTGCTGATATACCCCACACACTCAATGTAACACACCCTGATATACCCCACACCCCTCACTGTAACACTCTGATATAACCCACACCCCGCACTGGAAAGCTCTGATATAGCCCATACCTCAGACTGTTACACTCTGATATACCCCACACTCTTCACTGTAACACCCTGATACACCACACACCCCTCAATGTAAAACTTTGATATACCCCACACCCCTCACTGTAACACTCTCTGATATACCCCACCCCTCACTGTAACATTGTCTGATATACCGCACACCACGCACTGTAAGACTTCCTGATATACCCTACACCCCTCATTGTAAGACTCTCTGACATACCACATACCCCTCACTGTAACACTCTCTCCTATACCCCACACCTCTCACTGTAACATTCTCTGATATACCCCA
>JANJGN010001288.1:0-22500 GCA_026770705.1 Isurus oxyrinchus | reverse complement strand
CGGGATTGTCTTATGAGGAGAGATTGAGGAGACTGGGCCTACCCCCTGATGTACAAATCGTAGCTCAAACACTCACCAGGCTGCAACTGCAGAAGCCCCAATCAAACCATTGGAGCGCACAAAACCCCTCTTGCCCCCCGACTCAGGTTTGAGAGCGACATTCTGGAGATGTAAGTAAACATGATGATGAAGGCAAAACACAGCAGATGCTGGAAATCTGAAACAGAACCAGAGAACGCTGGGAAAACTCAGCAGGTCTGGCAGCTTCTGTGGGTAGAGAATCAGAGTTAGCGTTTCCCAGTCCCTGTGACTCCTCTTCAGAGCTATAGAGAGGTAGAAATGTGATAGATTTTATACTGTTTAAGAGGGGGTGGAGAAAGATAGAAGCTCTGTGATAGGTGGGGACTTAGGAGATTGACAAAGATGTCATGGACACAGACAAAGGGAGTGTTAATGGTAGTGTTAAAGACTAAAGATGGTGCTGATAGCGGCACTAAGGTAAGATAGCGGAATGTGCTAATAGCAGGACAAGGGTCAGCGCCGTGTGAAACCCAAGGCTCCTTCGACAGCACCTTCCAAACCCACGACCTCTACCATCTAGAAGGACAAGGGCAGCAGACACATGGGAACACCACCACCTGCAAGTTCCCCTCCGAGCCACTCACCATCCTGACTTGGAAATATATCGGCCGTTCCTTCACTGTCGCTGGGTCAAAATCCTGGAACTCCCTCCCTAACAGCACGGTGGGTGTACCTACACCACAGTGACTGCAGCGGCTCGAGATGGCAGCTCACCCCCACCTTCTCAAGGGGGCAGTTAGGGGTGGGCAATAAATGCTGGGCCCGGCCAGCGACACATGAATATATTTAAAGACAGGAACACCCTATGGGGGTGGGTGGGGTGGGGGAGTGGTTTGGGGCAGGGGTTAAGGGAAAAGGATAAAACAATGAATGAATAAAAAATAAAAATAAATAAGTATGAATGAAAATAAATATGACAGGAAAGCGGCCAAAAGTCACTCCTACACTCGCTCTTCAGCAGAGCATTCGATTGGTTAGCAAACTTGGCATTCAAACTGTGACGATAGCTTCACCTCCTAAGGCCCTTACAAAAGGGGAGGAGCCCTTATTTTGGAAATGTGGCCCCCTAATCCTAGACTCGTCCACGAGGGGAAACATCCTCCCAGCATCCACCTTGTCGAGTCCCCTCAGGATCGTCTACGTTTCAGTAAGATCGCCTCTCGTTCTTCTAAACTCCAATGAGTGCAGGCCCAACCCCAACTTTTCCTCGTAGGACAAACCCCCCTTCGTCCCAGGAATCAGCGGAGGGTATTTCCTCTCAACCACCTCCAGCGCAAGCACCAACCACCCATACGTGGTCTTTTTTGCACCCGCAATAGCCTTGGACCCTGTTAACCGCAAAGGCTTATGGGGTGTCCTCCTCACATCTGGCCACCCTCAGAAATTTGCCACCATCCTCCGCCTACTTCACGGTGGCATGCAAGCCGTGATCCTCGCCAACGGAGCCATCACGGTGAAGACTGGGGTCAAACAAGGCTGCGTCATTGCAACAACGCTCCCCGCCATGGCGATCCTGCCCTTCACCCCCAGCGACTTACCCACCAGCCTGGAGATAATCTACAGGGCAGGCCGGAAACTGTTCACCCCACGCCTCCCACAACCCAAAACCAAAAGCACTCCGACCTCAGTCATAGTCAGTTGACTTTTGACCGCTCTCCAAATTTTCCCCTCCCACCCACGGTGGTGCCCGCTGTGGGCAGGGCCAGAAAATCCTGCCACTGGTGTCGTCGGCAAACATCTGGTTCCTTCATCCAAGTCATCGTTGTAGATAGTTGAGGTCCCTGTGGCACTCTACTAGTTGCGGCTTGCCAACCTGAAAAAGACCGATTTATCCCTACTCTCTGCCTTCCTGTCAGCTACCCTATCTATTATCCAGGCTAAAGTTACCCCCCTTACACCACGGGACTCTTATTTTGCATTGTAGCCTTTGATGTGGCAACTTATCAAATGCTTTTTGGAAACCCAGGTGCACCACATCTACAGGTTCTGCTTTATCTGCCTTTCTGGCTACTTCTTCAAAGAAATCTAATACATTTTTTAAACACGGTTTCCCTTTCACAAAACCATGTGGACTTTGCCAGACCCCACTATGATTTTCTAAGTAACCTGCTATAGCCTCATCAAGAGTCCTAGTCCAGGATTCTCTTAAGGTTAACTTGCAAGTTGAGTACGTAGTTAGGAAGGCAAATGCAATGTTGGCATTTATTTGGAGAGGACTAGAATATAAAAGCAGGGATGTGCTGCTGAGGCTTTATAAGGCTCTGGTCAGACCACATTTAGAATATTGTGAGCAATTTTGGGCCCCGTATCTCAGGAAGGATGTGCTGGCCCTGGAGAGGGTCCAGAGGAGGTTCACGAGAACGATCCCAGGAATGAAAGGCTTAACATATGAGGAACGTTTGAGGACTCTGGGTCTATACTCGATGGAGTTTAGAAGGATGAGGGGGGGATCTGATTGAAACTTACAGAATACTGAAAGGCCTGGATAGAGTGGACGTGGGGAAGATGTTTCCATTAGTAGGAGAGACCAGGACCCGAGGGCACAGCCTCAGAGTAAAGGGAAGACCTTTTAGAACAGAGATGAGGAGAAACTTCTTTAGCCAGAGAGTGGTGAATCTATGGAATTCATTGCCACAGAAGGCTGTGGAGGCCGGGTCATTGAGTGTATTTAAGACCGAGATAGATAGGTTCTTGATTGGTAAGGGGGTCAAAGGTTACGGGGAGAAGGTGGGAGAATGGGGTTGAGAAACTTATCAGCCATGATTGAATGGCGGAGCAGACTCGATGGGCCGAATGGCCTAATTTCTGCTCCTATGTCTAATTTGCCTGTGGCCTGTGGCTCAAAGGCCTATCAATTTCTGCGTTCTGCCTCCCTTCTTTCTTGAATAAAGATGTCATGTTTGTTATTTTCCAATCCGCTGGGACGCTTCCAGATTCTAAGGAATGTTGGAAGATTATGACCAATGCCTCCACTCTCCCAGCAGCCACCTCTTTTTGGATCCATGGACTTGTCGACCTTTAGGCCTATTAGTTTTCCCATTACATTTTCCCTGGTGGTGGTGATCATTTTAAAGTCCTTCCCCACCCCCCCTGCCCACCGCACCTCCTGCCCCCCTCCCTTTCACCTCTTAATTTTCAAATATCTTTGTTAGGGAGGTCATAGCAGGGTACGGAGAAACTCATAGTGGGGGCTGGCAGAGTCCACATGGTTTTGTGAAAGGGAAACCGTGTTTAAAAAAATCTTTGGGAAGTTTTCAAAGTCTTGTAGATGGACGCGGACCATGTGATCAACCCTTCCACCCGCCATGTCCTTGTTTTCCGTTATTAATGCCCCAGCCTCACTCTCGAGGGGTCAACAGTCCTTTCCGTTACACGTTTCCCATTTAAACACTCGGGCCGTGGAAGCGCTCACTCAGAAAGCTAGCTCAGGGTCGCCGCCTCTGAGGCTGATGGGAAAATGGGCCTGGTAAACTGAGGTCCTCTCTTAACCAGCTCCCACACCAAAGTACCTCCTCCCCCTTGCCCCGCGTCCATTAAGATCAGTGGTGACATCCTGGCAAACGTGGGACCATATTCCGCATCTAAGGATCCTCCTCTCGACGAAGGTGAAAGTCTTCAGCGCTTCCAATGTGCCAGTTCGGCCTTCATCTGACGGAGGACGAGTATTTGCAGATTGCGATCTCAAGCCCAATACTAATGTCATGGGCAGCAGTGACCCTCCTGCTCCTATAGGCTTCGGAGACTTGGACAGCCCACGGCGGGTACCTCAAACCACCGCCGTGCTACCACGCAAGACCCTCCAAACCCGCTGGCAAAGAAGGCGGGCCCAACCCCCAGCGCCCGTTCCCAAGCCAACACGCCCAGCGTCGAGGCGCTAGTCACGCAAAACCAGCTCCGCTGTGTGAGACACGTCGGCCATACGCCTGAGCCCACGCTCACGAAGCAACTGCTCTGCCCGGAATTCGGACGCGGCAGGAGACTCCCAGGTGGAACACCGGGAAGTCTTTAAGGATGTCCTCAAAGAATCCCGAAGAGGTCAAACACCCACCCCCCCCACCCCGCCCCACTTCCCACGCCGACTCCTGGGAATGTCCAGCTTGTGACCAACCAAATTGGAGAAGGCTCATCTGGGACAGCACAGAAGACATCGAGGGACTTCGCTCGACGCGTGTAGAGGTGAGACCGAGGGGCGGAAGAGGAGTCTCCAAACCCAACCCTTCCAGCACCGCCCGCCCCGCGTGAGAGAGAGTCGGCGTCGGAATTGCCGGTCATCTCAGACCCCACCGAACCGGAGTGGAAGCAAGTCATCCTTAATCTCGAGGAGACAGCCTAAGCAGAAGGAGCCCTCCTTAAGTGAGGAGACCCAAACTGCACCCCATACACTAGGGGCCATCTCACCAAGACTCTGTACATCTGTAGCAAGGCTTCCATACTTTTATACCCCATCCCCCTTGCAATAAAGGCCAACATGCAGTTTGCCCTCCTAATCACTTGCTGCACTTGTATGTTAACTTATTGTGATTCATCTACAAGGACACCCAGATCCCTCTGTACCACAGCATTCTGCAGTCTCTCTCCATTTAAATAATATTTTCCTTTTCTAATCTTCCTGCCAAAGTGAACAACTCACATGTTGAACATGATGCACTATCGTTCAACACGCACTTAGCCTATCCAATCCCCCTTGCAGGCTCTTTGTATCCTCCGCACAACTTAATCTCTCAGCTATTATTGCAACATCACCAAGGAACGGAGGAGGAGCAAGCTATAAAGTGACGGAGACAGAGTAAGGCAGCTTGGCTCAACTGGTATCCCTCACTCCCTCTTACCCGAGTCAGAAGATGGTGGGTTCGAGACACAATCCAGAGATGAGTCCATAAACCATGTGATTAGGTGAGCAGAGGGGAAATAGTGAGGGAGTGCTGCACTGTGAGAGGGTCAGTACTGAGGGAGCGCTGCTCTATCGCAGGTTAGTAACTGAAACAGCACTGCACTGTCAGAGGGTCAGTACTGAGGGAGTGCTGCACTGTCGGAGGGTCAGTACTGAGGGAGTGCTGCACTATCGGAGGGTCAGTACTGAGGGAGTGCTGCACTGTCGGAGTGTCAGTACTGAGGGAGTGCTGCATTGTCGGAGGGTCAGTCCTGAGGGAGTGCTGCACTGTCGGAGGGTCAGCACTGAGGGAGTGCTGCACTGTCGGAGGGTCAGTACTGAGGGAATGCTGCACAGTCAGAGGGTCAATACTGAGGGAGTGCTGCACTGTCGGAGGGTCAATACTGAGGGAGTGCTGCACTGTCAGAGGGTCAATACTGAGGGAGTGCTGCACTGTTGGAGGGTCAGTACTGAGGGAGTGCTGCACTGTCGCAGGTCAGTAACTGAACAGTAACTGAAACAGCACTGCATTGTCGAAGGGTCAGTACTGAGGGAGTGCTGCACTGTCGGTGGGTCAGTACTGAGGGAGTGCTGCACTGTCGCAGGTCAGTAACTGAACAGTAACTGAAACAGCACTGCATTGTCGAAGGGTCAGTACTGAGGGAGTGCTGCACTGTCGAAGGGTCAGTACTGAGGGAGAGCTGCACTGTCAGAGTGTCAATACTGAGGGAGTGCTGCACTGTTGAAGAGTCAGTACTGAGGGAGTGCTGCACTGTCAGAGGGTCAGTACTGAGGGAGTGCTGCACTGTCAGAGTGTCAGTACTGAGGGAGTGCTGCACTGTCGGAGGGTCAGAACTGAGGGAGTGCTGCACTGTCAGAGCGTCAGTACTGAGGGAGTGCTGCACTGTTGGAGGGTCAGTACTGAGGGAGTGCTGCACTGTTGGAGGGTCAGTACTGAGGGAGCGCTGCACTGTCGGAGGGTCAGAACCGAGGGAGTGCTGCACTGTCGGAGGGTCAGTACTGAGGGAGTGCTGCACTGTCGAAGGGTCAGTACTGAGGGAGTGCTGCACTGTCGAAGGGTCAGTACTGAGGGAGTGCTGCACTGTCAGAGGGTCAGTACTGAGGGAGTGCTGCACTGTCGAAGGGTCTGTACTGAGGGAGTGCTGCACTGTCAGAGGGTCAGTACTGAGGGAGTGCTGCACTGTCAGAGGGACAGTACTGAGGGAGTGCTGCAGTGTCGGAGGGTCAGTACTGAGGGAGTGCTGCACTGTCAGAGGGTCAGTACTGAGGGAGTGCTGCACTGTCAGAGGGACAGTACTGAGGGAGTGCTGCCCTGTCGGAGGGTCAGTACTGAGGGAGTGCTGCACTGTCGGAGGGTCAGTACTGAGGGAGTGCTGCACTGTCAGAGGGACAGTACTGAGGGAGTGCCGCACTGTCGGAGGGTCAGTACTGAGGGAGTGCTGCACTGTCAGAGGGTAAGTACTGAGGGAGTGCTGCACTGTTGAAGGGTCAGTACTGAGGGAGTGCTGCACTGTCGGAGGGTCAGTACTGAGGGAGTGCCGCACTGTCGGAGGGTCAGTACTGAGGGAGTGCTGCAGTGTCGGAGAGTCAGTACTGAGGGAGTGCTGCACTGTCGGAGGGTCAGTACTGAGGGAGTGCTGCACTGTCGGAGGGTCAGTACTGAGGGAGTGCTGCACTGTCGGAGGGTCAGTACTGAGGGAGTGCTGCACTGTCGAAGAGTCAGTACTGAGGGAGCGCTGCACTGCTTTTCAGTTGAGACATGAACCGGAAGTCCCATCTGCCCTCTTGGTTGGATGTAAAAGTTCCCACGGGCACTATTGGAGCAAGTGTGTTGGGGAGAAGGAGTATTGTTCTTCCCAGTGTATTGGAGCCAACATTTACCCCTCAACCACCATAACTAAAAGTAGATGATTCTCATCATTATCACATTGCTGTTTGTGGAATCTTGCTGTCATAGAGTCGGCATGGCACAGCTGGCCATTCAGCCCTTCGATTTCATGCTATCTCTCCGTAGAATGCAGTCAGTCCCATTCCCCCCTGCTCTACCCCCGTATCCCTGCAAGCTCATTTCCCTCGAGCGCCCACCCAATTTCCTCTCGGAATCATTCATCGTCTCCGCTTCCACCTCTCCCCGCCTCGCGGGCAGTAAGTTCCGGGCCGCGACCACTCGCTGCGTTAAAATCCTTCCTCCTCACATCCCCCCCCTTCCTCACCCAAAACCTTAAAACCTGTGCCCCCCCCACCCCCAGTCCTTGTCCCACCAATGGGGACAGAGCGGAGCACCATGTTGCTTAAGAATAGCGACAGACTGAGGGAGCGGGCCAGGCTCTGGCGTCTGCAGTTCAACCTGAGGAACGGTCGAGGGAATTCACTCTGGATCCGAGGAAGGCAAGCTAGAATTGTTCATTTTTAACGCTACCAGACGGAAGAGCAGGGAGATTTGGACGTACAAATTTACAAATCGCTAGAAACTGGAGGCCAAGTACAAAATGTAATTAAACAGTCTAATGGGAGATTATCCTTTATCTCAAGGGGACTTCAATCCAAAGGGGGTGGGAGTTGCATTACAGTTTATATAAAACTGGTCAAACTACACCCCCCCCACCCCTATCTGGAGTAACCGGGTTCGGTTCTGGGCCCCGCACCTCAGGAAGGACAAATCGGCCTGGGAGGTGCCGACGGACGCGGCGCTCACAGATTCACCGGAACGATCCCGGTGCTTAAAGGGTTAACTTGCGAGGACCGGCCGCACAGGCTGGTCTTGTATTCCCACGGGCGTAGGGGATCAAGGGGCGATCTAGTCGAGGGGTTTAAGATGATTGAAGGATTCGAGAGGGTTGACGGTAGAGAGAAACTGTTTCCTCTGGTTGTTGGGAGGGGCAGTTCAGAACAAAGTGGGGGGCCGAACCTTAAAACGAGAGCCAGGCCGTTCGGGGGGGTGATGTCAGGAAGCGCTTCCTCACACAGAGGGGAGTGGGAATCTGGGAGCCCTCTCCCCACCCCCACCCCCCCACCCCCCGCAAAAAGCTGTCGAGCCTGAGGATCAATTGAACATTCCCAAGCTGCGATTGATAGAATTTTTTTGTTGCTTTAAGAGGGCTCGGGAACTAAGGCGATGTTAAGATACAGATCAGCCGTGATCTCGTTGAATGGCCGGAAGGGGTTCGAGGGGCTGAATGGCCTCCTCCTGTTTCTGTAGCTAAAAGCAAAATACTGCGGATGCTGGAAACCTGATACAAAAACAGAAAACGCTGGGAAAACTCAGCAGGTCCGGCAGCATCTGTGGAGAGAGAGAGAGAGAGACGGAGTTAACGTTTCGAGTCAGTATGACTTGAAAGAAGAGTCACGGAGTTCTGAAGAAGAGTCGTACGGACTCGAAACGTTAACTCGGTTTCTCTCTCCACGGGTGCTGTCAGACTTGCTGAATTTGTCCAGCATGTTCTGCTTTTGTTCCTCTGTTTCTATATTGATGGGGCTGCTTTGCCCTGGCCTGTGGGTACAGATGGTGTGTCCCTGTCTTGACTTCTCGCACCAGTCCTCTCACGGGCCTTCGTCTGCTGGATTACCTGATCGTAGCCTGGGTTGAGTCGGTAGTTAGGAAGGCAAATGCCATGGGGAAAAGGCAGGAGAATGGGGGTTGAGAAATTTATCAGCCATGATTGAATGGCGGAGCAGACTCGATGGGCCAAATGGCCTAGCTTCTGCTCCTATGTCTTACGGTCTTATTTCGAGTGGACTAGAATATAAAAGCAGGGATGTGCTGCTGAGGATTTATAAGGCTCTGGTCAGACCACATTTAGAATATTGTGAGCAATTTTGGGCCCCGTATCTCAGGAAGGATGTGCCGGCCCTGGAGAGGGTCCAGAGGAGGTTCACGAGAATGATCCCAGGAATGAAAGGCTTAACATGTGAGGAACGTTTGAGGACTCTGGGTCTATACTGGATGGAGTTTAGAAGGATGAGGGGGGATCTGATTGAAACTTACAGAATGCTGAAAGGCCTGGATAGAGTGGACGTGGGGAAGATGTTTCCATTAGTAGGAGAGACTAGGACCCGAGGGCACAGCCTCAGAGTAAAGGGAAGACCTTTAGAACAGAGATGAGGAGAAACTTCTTTAGCCAGAGAGTGGTGAATCTATGGAATTCATTGCCACAGAAGGCTGTGGAGGCCAGGTCATTGAGTGTATTTAAGAGCGAGATAGGTAGGTTCTTGATTGGTAAGGGGGTCAAAGGTTACGGGGAGAAAGTGGGAGAATGGGGTTTGAGAAACTTATCAGCCATGAATGAATGGCGGAGCAGACTCGATGGGCCGAATGGCCTAATTTCTGCTCCTATGTCTTATGGGTAGAACTGGTGTGTAGTGGTAATGTTACCAGACTAATAATCCCGAGGCCCAGGCTTGTGGTGGGGGGGGGGGGGGGGGGGGGGGGGGGGGGCGGGGGATGGGTTCAAATCCCACCACATAGAGTCATAGGGGTCTGCAGCACAGGAAAAAGGCCCTTCAGCCCATCGAGTGTGTGCCGGTCAAACAAGTACCTAAGTATTGTAATCCCATTTTCCAGCTCTCGGCCCATAGCCTAGTGTGCCATGTCATCGCAAGTGCACTCCCAAATACTTCTGATGGAATTTAAACTCAATTAATAAATCTGGAATTATAAAGCTAGTCTGTAGTGACTTTGAAATCGTCATTGATTGTGTAAAAAAACCCCCATCTGGTTCACTAATCGGAAGGAACCCTGCTGTCCTTACACACGTGAATCCAGACTCCACACCCACGGCACCGTGACTGACTGTTAACTCCCTCTGAAAGCCACTCAGCTGAAGGGGCATTTTTTGCAGGGGTGGGGTGGGGGGTGGGGCAAGAAATGCTGGCCTTGCCAGCGATTCCCAAATCCCGTGAAAGAAAAAAGTGTGGGGGGAGGGAGGGGTGGGGGAATAAGGCGCTATACGAATGCAGGTTATTGTTGCCTGGTGTGTGTGTGTGTGTGTATCTCTCTCAGAGAGAGAGAGAGAGGTAAAAGGCTTATCTGGAACGGTGCTGAGTCTCTCTGAAGGGTGGTTTACATCAGTTTATGCAGCAGTGACACACATGAGGCAGGAATAAGGAAAGAGGAGGGGCAGAGCTAGACAGAGTGAGAGAGAGAGAGAGCGAGAGGGAGCTGGTCAGTTTGCAAGTCCTTTCTCAATCCAGAGATTGCAACTGTCGGGAAGGGAGCTGGGGAAATGAATTGCCTCTGTGGACATTGACAGGAGAAGCTGGGGGCTGGGGGCTGGGGGGGGGGGGGTGGGGGGGGTGGGGTGTAGTGTGCACCAGGCAGAGCAGACGTGGACTGAATTCAGTGTGTGTTTCATTTCCTGACTTGGAGTAGCCCTGGGGGAACATTGACAAAAGTGGATTAGGTCTCTATTTGAAAAGTGTGACTGGGCTGCAGACATGTGATATATATAATTTCTTGTGAAGTTTGTTTACAAGGCAACCTCCTGCTCTTACACCCCCCCCCCCCCCCCCCCCCACCCCCTCTCCTCCACCACCACCACCAAACACAAAACAAAACTGTTTTCTCTCTCTCTCTCTCTCTCTCTGTGCTGGGTGTTTCGTTTGTTTACAGCCCGAGGGATTTTTTTTTTTAGCTAAAAGCACAAGACACGAGAAATGACCTCGGTGTGGAAGAGGCTCCAACGAGTGGGCAAAAGAGCAGCCAAATTTCAGTTCGTCGCTTCCTACCAGGAGCTCGTAGTGGAATGCACCAAAAAATGGTGAGTCGAAAAGTTTCATTCTGTCCGGGAGTTTCTCTCACAAGATCGAGGAGAGGGAGGCGGAGGGGCAGGGTTCTGAAACTTCTCCTGCGACTGACTGGGGAGGGGAGAGGCAAACAGTTTAAGGAAGTGTAGCTGCCAAGTCCATTTCTCCTTTTGACACAAGCCTCCCCTCCTGGGGACCCGCGATGGACTTGTTTTGTCAAAGCCAAAAAAAAAAGATCGGACGTGTTACAATATATAAATATATATAAGGAGCAAGAATCGTTTTGTTTTTTTTTTGTCTGAGCTGGGGGTGGTTTGGTACAGTCTTGCCCTGCAGCTGAGTTTGTCTTGTGTGTGTGTGTGTGTGAGGGGAGTTGGGGGCGAGGGGGTGCAGTAATCTATTTTATAATCAGTGTAAATCCTCCAGGAGGGGAGAGACAGTTGATTCCCCTCTCCTCCCCTCTACTCTTCGTCTGCCCCTCTCCTCTGCCACTCTCCTCTGCCCCTCCTCCCCCTCTACTCTTCGTCTGCCCCTCTCCTCTACTCTTCGTCTGCCCCTCTCCTCTGCCCCTCTCCTCTGCCCCTCTCCTCTGCCACTCTCCTCTGCCCCTCTCCTCTACTCTTCGTCTGCCCCTCTCCTCTACTCTTCGTCTGCCCCTCTCCTCTACTCTTCGTCTGCCCCTCTCCTCTACTCTTCGTCTGCCCCTCTCCTCTGCCCCTCTCCTCTACTCTTCGTCTGCCCCTCTCCTCTGCCCCTCTCCTCTGCCCCTCTCCTCTGCCCCTCTCCTCTACTCTTCGTCTGCCCCTCTCCTCTGCCCCTCTCCTCTGCCCCTCAGTCATCGAGGCTCGGTGTGCCTGGGGTTTTGGGGCAATTATAGCCATGGCAGGGGAGAGATAATAGCCACCCTGCCTTGCCCCTCCTCTCAGTGTGTAGAGTCCAGCTCGCTCCCAGCACTTCTGTAACCCGAATGGGTGCGTTTATTTTTAAAATTAAGATCGTTACGACGTTGCATGTGCACTTTGACATCCCAGGGGGGGATAGCTGTGTGAAGCTTTCACAATGTTCCTGTGACTGTGCCCCTTTGTGTTTGGGGGTTACTCGTCTGGGTGAATTCAGGGAATCAGCAGCCTGCAGGGTGCTGCACTCTTCCTGCTTAACGCTCCATTCTCACCCACCTGGTGTTCGACAGGTAAAGCAGACCCCGCCTTCTGTACTCCAGACCTTTACACAGCCTTTGTGACTGCTGACAGCTTTCATCTGCACACTCCCCGAGCCAAGCTGCAGCTCCCTGGATCTACCCTCACCATGTGCTGCCATGGCTGTGCGGAGTGGCAGTCAGAGATGGCGGCGCCCTCTGGCCTGCACTACAGTGCCTCCCCCCGCCCCAGTCCCCCAATAAAGTCTCCAGGTTGCTGAGGCAGTGAGGGGGAGCTTTACTCTGTATGTAACCCCGTGCTGTACCTGTCCTGGGAGTGTTTGATGGGGACAGTGTAGAGGGAGCTTTACTCTGTATCTAACCCCGTGCTGTACCTGTCCTGGGAGTGTTTGATGGGGACAGTGTAGAGGGAGCTTTACTCTGTATCTAACCCCGTGCTGTACCTGTCCTGGGAGTGTTTGATGGGGACAGTGCAGAGGGAGCTTTACTCTGTATCTAACCCCGTGCTGTGCCTGTCCTGGGAGTGTTTGATGGGGACAGTGTAGAGTGAGCTTTACTCTGTATCTAACCCCGTGCTGTACCTGTCCTGGGAGTGTTTGATGGGGACAGTGTAGAAGGAGCTTTACTCTGTATCTAACCCCGTGCTGCACCTGTCCTGGGAGTGTTTGATGGGGACAGTGTAGAAGGAGCTTTACTCTGTATCTAACACTGTGCTGTACCTGTCCTGGGAGTGGGGTTGGTGGTACCTGTCTGTTTTAGTGCTGACACCACCTATCCGATAGAGGACAATCAATTTGCAACTAAAAAATTAATACTTCTTTGAGGGCACAGATTAAAGTGAGGATATTTCACTTTTAGAAACATAGAAACTAGGAGCAGGAGGAGGCCATTCGGCCCTTCGAGCCTGCTCCGCCATTCAATATGATCATGGCTGATCATCCAACTCAGTAGCCTGCTCCCGCTTTCTCCCCATACCCTTTGATCCCTTTCACCCCAAGAGCTATATCTAACTCCTTCTTGAAAACATACAATGTTTTGGTCTCAGTTACTTTCTGTGATAGCGAATTCCACTCTCTGGGTGAAGAAATTTCTCCTCATCTCAGTCCTGAATGGTCTACCCCGTATCCTCAGACTGTGACCCCTGGTTCTGGACCCCCCCCACCATCGGGAACATCCTTCCTGCATCTACCCTGTCTGGTCCTGTTAGAATTCTATAGGTTTCTGTGAGATCACCGTGCATGCTTTTCTGCAAGTTTCGTGGAAATGCGCTGTGTTGCAGCCCAGTGATTATTGACGGTATATCTTTGGTTGTAACATCGCTATCAGTGTGACTGAGTGATGCCAAATACTCCCAATGCCTGGGGAGAAGTGGGCTAGGAGGGTTGATTCGAGTGAACTGTCACACTAACAGCACCTTACAGCTCACCCTGCCCCTCTGGGACATCTCGAAACTGTTCATACGCTGTCAGTGCTGGTTAGAGAGGCTGTTGCTGTTGTTCAGAGGACCATTGGAACCTGGCACGGTTTACCACAACACTGAGCCTGAGGCCTAGATCCCCATTTAAAAGGGAATTGAGAAGCTGTTGAGGAGGAAGTATAAAAATGGAGAAGGGGAAGTGGGATTAGAGCAGGTTGCATCAGTTAACCATGTCCAGAGTCTTGGATCTTGTGTGTCTCCCTCATTATTGCTGGCCCTCGATCAGACTTTCCAGGATCACTGGACCCCGGGCCTTCATTGCTAGGCCTTGAACCTTCCCCCATTATCGCTGAACCCAGGGGCTGCCTCCGGTATCAGTGGAGCGTGACCTCCCCGTTGTCGATGGGCCTCAGTCCTCCCCCCCACCTCCCACCACCCCCCACCCCCCCCTCCCTCCCCCTCCCCACTGGGACCTGGGCCTCTCTCAATATCACTGGGCCTCAGGCCTCTCCTACTATCGCTGCGCTTTGGTCTCCTTTTCTATTATCAATGGGCCTCGAGCCTCCCTCGTTAATAATAGGACCTCCAACTGTGCCCATCAGACTTTGGGAAAGGGACACGGTGCAAGGGCAGCTTGCACACGCTTACGAATTCTTCAATTTGGATTGGGATTGTCATGAGGCTGCAGCTCTGATCTTGGAGATCCCCCTTACATACTATGAAACAGGAAACATAGATGAACTGGTCGGGCAGATAACAACTCTTCTCCGTTATCATGGAGACACATGGACCATCAGAAATGCTCCCTTCTTCATTCACTTACAGGATGTGGGCATTGCTGGCTGGGCCCAGCATTTATTGCCCATTCCTAATTGCCCCCTTGAGAAGGTGGGGGCGAGCTGCCTTCTTGAGCCGCTGCGGTCCCTGTGGTGTAGGTACACCCACCGTGCTGTTAGGGAGGGAGTTCCAGGATTTTGACGCAGCGACAGTGAAGGAACGGCCGATATATTTCCAAGTCAGGGTGGTGAGTGGTTTGGAGGGGAACTTGCAGGTGGCGGTGTTCCCCATGTGTCTGCTGCCCTTGTCCTTCTAGATGGTAGTGGTCATGGGTTTGGAAGGTGCTGTCAGAGGAGCCTTGGTGAGTTGCTGCAGTGCATCTTGTAGATGGTACACACACTGCTGCTACTGTGTGTCGGTGGTGGAGGGAGTGAATGTTTGTGGATGGGGTGCCAATCAAGCGGGGCTGCTTTGTCCTGGATGGTGTCGAGCTTCTTGAGTGTTGTGGGGGCTGCACTCATCCAGGCAAGTGGAGAGTATTCCATCACACTCCTGACTTGTGCCTTGTAGATGGTGGACAGGCTTTGGGGAGTCAGGAGGTGAGTTACTCTCTGCAGGATTCCCAGCCTCTGACCTGCTCTTGTAGCCACAGAATTTATATGGCTGGTCCAGTTCAGTTTCTGGTCAATGGTAACCCCTTCTGGTCAATGGTAACCCCCAGGATGTTGATAGTGGGGGATTCAGTGACGGTAATGCCATTGAATGTCGAGGGGTGATGGTTAGATTCTCTCTTGTTGGAGATGGTCATTGCCTGACACTTGTGTGGCGTGAATGTTACTTGCCACTTGCCAGCCCAAGCCTGGATATTGTCCAGGTCTTGCTGCATTTGGACATGGACTGCTTCAGTATCTGAGGAGTCATGAATGGTGCTGAACATTGTGCAATCATCAGCAAACATCCCCACTTCTGACCTTATGATGGAAGGAAGGTCATTGATGAAGCAGCTGAAGATGGTTGGGCCGAGGACACTACCCTGAGGAACTCCTGCAGTGATGTCCTGGAGCTGAGATGACTGACCTCCAACAACCACAACCATCTTCCTTTGTGCTGGGTATGACCCCAACCAGCGGAGAGTTTCCCCCCTGATTCCCATTGACTCCAGTTTTGCTCGAGCTCCTTGATGCCACACTCGGTCAATTGCGGCCTTGATATCAAGGGCAGTCACTCTCACCTCACCTCGGGAGTTCAGCTCTTATGTCCATGTTTGAATCAAGGCTGTAATGAGGTCAGGAGCTGAGTGACCCTGGCGGAACCCAAACTGGGCATCAGTGAGCAGGTTATTGCTAAGCAAGTGCCCGCTTGATAGCACTGTTGATGACCCCTTCCATTACTTTACTGATGGTGGAGAGTAGACTGATGGGGGGTAATTGGCCGGGTTGGATTTGTCCTGCTTTTTGTGTACGGGACATACCTGGGCAATTTTCCACATAGCCAGGTAGATGCCAGTGTTGTAGCTGTACTGGGACAGCTTGGCTAGGGGCACAGCAAGTTCTGGAGCACAAGCCTTCAGTACTATTGCTGGAATATGTCAGGGCTCATAGCCTTTGCAGTATCCAGTGCCTTCAGCCGTTTCTTGGTATCATGTGGAGTGAATTGAATTGGCTGAAGACTGGCATCTGTAATGCTGGAGACCTCCGGAGGAGGCTGAGATGGATCATCCACTCGGCACTTCTGGCTGAAGATTGTAGCAAATGCTTCAGCCTTATCTTTTACACTGATGTGCTGGGCTCCTCCATCATTGACAATGGGGATATTTGTGGAGCCTCCTCCTCCAGTGAGTTGTTTAATCATCCACCACCATTCACAACTGGATGTGGCAGGGCTGCAGAGCTTAGATCTGATCTGTTAGTTATGGGATCGCTTAGCTCTGTCAATCGCTTGCTGCTTATGCTGTTTGTAACACAAGTATCCTTGTGTTATAGCTTCACAGGTTGACACCTCATTTTTAGGTATGCCTGGTGCTGCTCCTGGCATGCCCTCCTGTACTCTTCATTGAACCAGGGTTGATCCCCTGGCTTGATGGTAATGGTAGAGTGGGGGATATGCTGGGCCATGAGGTTACAGATTGTGTTCGAGTACAATTGGATAGGGCTGAGTGTCTTGCCAGGCCGTTTCGGAGGGCATTTGAGAGTCAGCCACATTGCTGTGAGCCTGGATCCTCTTTGCCTGCCCGCTGTTTGCGTGGGTCGACTGCTGTCGCCATGCACTTTGACCTCAATGGCTGATCCTTGGGCTTGAGGGAACTAACCGGGTGTGTTGACAAACATTGGCGACAATGCCATGCTGCCCCCTTGGTGCCAGGGTAAAGAAAGAACACTGCCACCCCGATTGTCCTGGGGTGGGAGGTGGCATTATTCTTTTTCTGACGTCGCCCAGCCCCGTCTGCCCCCTCAGGATGTCACTATTGGAAGAAGAGTTAGTGTGAGTGGGAGTGGGGGGATGGGGGGAGGGGATGGGAGGGGGTATTGGTGGGAGGCGGAGATGACCACCCTACCCACCCCACAGCCAGTGCCCTGAGGCCAATGTGTTTACCCACACCCACCCCCCGTACAACATCACTGAAAGACAGAAGAACTGATGGATCTGGGTCATCGTCGCATTGCTGTTTGTGGAGTCTTGCTGTGCACAAAATGGCTGCCGTGTTTTCCTGCACCGTAACAGTGCCTGCACTTCGAAAGAACCTCGTTGGCTGTGAAAGCGCTTTGGGGGAAAGGCCCTGAGGTCGCGAAAGGCGCCTTTTTCCATTGTTCAACCCCCGGCCTTTGTGGCCGGTCCCTAATTGCCCCCTTGAGAAGGTGGAGGTGAGCCGCTGCAGACCCTGTGGTGTTAGCGAGGTGGTGGGGTGGGGGGGGGGGGTGGTGGTTCCAGGATTTTGACCCTGCGACACGTGGATCTTCTGCCTTCTCATCTTCCGTTCGAGAGTGGGAGAGCGTTACTGACCCCCCCCCCCCCTCCCTCAGGGGCTGAACCTTCTTGCCCTCGTCGACAGAGCTCTGAGGCACTGGACAGCCCTCGTTGACTGCCCTCGAGGCCTACCTCAGCTGAGGGGGTGAGGGCCTACGCACAGGCCTGAGCTACACAGTCAGGGCAGTCACCAAACCTCAACGGGTGGTTCCAATACAGGCCCTGGGGGTTTTTGGCCACCAGAGATTGACTCAGCTTAACGTCACTGGGCTAGTGACCACAGAGGCTCGCGACTAATGCTCTGGGGGACACGGGTTCAAATCCCATCAGGGCAGCTGGTGGAATTTAAATTCAATTAATAAATCTGGAGTTATAAAGCTAGTCTCAGTGATGGTGACCATGGCAACCACCATCAATTGATGTAAAAACCCCATCTGGTTCACTAATGCCCCCTCTTTACCCGGTCTGGGCCTACATGTGACTCCAGACCCCACAGCGAGGTGCGTGACTCTGAAGTGGCCGAGCGAGCTTTGGGGGCAATTAGGGGTGGGCAATAAATGCTGGGCCTCGCCAGCACATGCTGTGAAAGAATAACTTAAACTAAATTAACTTCCTGTGCGAGAAACGGCACCACTGACAGGGCAGCACTCCCTCAGCATTGGCACCGGGCGCACCCAGCCTGGCTTTTGCCCTCAAGCCTCGAGGGGTAGGGGATGGCAGTGATGGTCGAGCCAACAAGCCTCCACCATGATCAGTGGCCTCTGGGCCCAATCTGGGCATAGCCGCCTTGCTGCCTGTGAGATCTTGCTGTGCGTAAATTGGCTGCCTCCTTACCCGCTTTGCGACAGTGAATGCACTTCAGGGTTTGACAAGAAAGGACTTTGTTGGCTGTGAAGCACTTTGAGACCTTGTGAGGTGGTGTCAGGTGCTTTCGAAATGCGGATCTTTCTGGCTCGGCGCCAAGACAGCAACATGAGCAGAGTCAAGGTAGACATCATCGTTAGATTGGCAAGGACACGCGTAAACAGCCTATGGGATTTTACTCTCTGTCTGTATTCATGTCTCGCTCTCTTGCTTGTGTCTCTCGCTTGCACTCTCTCTCTCTCTCGCTTGCACTCTCTCTCTCTCTCGCTTGCACTCTCTCTCTCTCTCTCGCTAGCGCACTCTCTCTCTCTCGCTTGCACTCTCTCTCTCTCTCGCTAGCGCACTCTCTCTCTCGCTTGCACGCTCTCTCTCTCGCTAGCACACTCTCTCTCTCTCTCGCTAGCACACTCTCTCTCGCTAGCGCACTCTCTCTCTCTCGCTAGCGCACTCTCTCTCTTGCTTGCACTCTCTCTCGCTAGTGCACTCTCTCTCTCTCTCTCGCTAGCGCACTCTCTCTCTCTCGCTTGCACGCTCTCTCTCTCGCTAGCACACTCTCTCTCTCTCGCTAGCACACTCTCTCTCGCTAGTGCACTCCCTCTCTCTCTCGCTAGCGCACTCTCTCTCTCGTTTGCACGCTCTCTCTCTCGCTAGTGCACTCTCTCTCTCTCGTTTGCACTCTCTCTCTCGCTAGTGCACTCTCTCTCTCTCGCTAGTGCACTCTCTCTCTCTCGCTAGCGCACTCTCTCTCTCTCGCTTGCACTCTCTCTCGCTAGTGCACTCTCTCTCTCTCTCGCTAGCGCACTCTCTCTCGCTAGCGCACTCTCTCTCTCTCGCTAGCACACTCTCTCTCGCTAGTGCACTCTCTCTCTCGCTAGCGCACTCTCTCTCTCCCGCTTGCACTCTCTCTCGCTAGTGCACTCTCTCTCTCTCTTGCTAGCGCACTCTCTCTCTCTCGCTTGCACGCTCTCTCTCTCGCTAGCACACTCTCTCTCTCTCGCTAGTGCACTATCTCTCTCTCTCGCTAGTGCACTCTCTCTCTCTCTCGCTAGCACACTCTCTCTCTCTCGCTAGTGCACTATCTCTCTCTCTCGCTAGTGCACTCTCTCTCTCTCTCTCGCTAGCACACTCTCTCTCTCTCGCTAGTGCACTATCTCTCTCTCTCGCTAGTGCACTCTCTCTCTCTCTCTCGCTAGCACACTCTCTCTCTCTCGCTAGCGCACTCTCTCTCTCTCGCTAGCGCACTCTCTCTCTCGCTAGCGCACTCACTCTCTCTCGCTTGCACGCTCTCTCTTTCACTAGCGCACTCTCTCTCTTGCGCGCTCTCTCTCTCTCTTGCGTGCTCTCTCTCTCTCTTGCGTGCTCTCTCTCTCGCTTGCGCGCTCTCTCTCTCACTTGCGCGCTCTCTCTCTCGCTTGCGCGCTCTCTCTCTCTCGCTAGCGCACTCACTCTCTCTCGCTTGCACGCTCTCTCTTTCACTAGCGCACTCTCTCTCTTGCACGCTCTCTCTCTCGCTAGCGCACTCTGTCTCTCTATCACTTGCGCACTCTCTCTCTCTCTCGCTTGCGCACTCTCTCTCGCTTACGCGCTCTCTCTCTCGCTAGCACACTCTCTCTCTCTCGCTAGCACACTCTCTCTCGCTAGTGCACTCGCTCTCTCTCTCGCTTGCACGCTCTCTCTCGCTAGCGCACTCTCTCTCTCTCGCTTGCACTGTCTCTCTCGCTAGCGCACTCTCTCTCTCTCACTTGCACGCTCTCTCTTTCACTAGCGCACTCTCTCTCTTGCGCGCTCTCTCTCTCGCTTGCGCGCTCTCTCTCTCGCTTGCGTGCTCTCTCTTGCTAGCGCACTCTCTCTCTCTCGCTAGTGCACTCTCTCTCTCGCTAGCGCACTCTCTCTCTCGCTAGCGCACTCTCTCTCTCGCTAGCGCACTCACTCTCTCTCACTTGCACGCTCTCTCTTTCACTAGCGCACTCTCTCTCTTGCGCGCTCTCTCTCTTGCTTGCGCGCTCTCTCTCTCGCTTGCGCGCTCTCTCTCGCTAGCGCACTCTCTCTCTCTCGCTAGCGCACTCTCTCTCTCTCGCTAGCGCACTCTCTCTCTCTTGCTAGCGCACTCACTCTCTCTCACTTGCACGCTCTCTCTTTCACTAGCGCACTCTGTCTCTCTATCGCTTGCACTCTCGCTCTCTCTCGCTTGCGCGCTCTCTCTCGCTTGCGCGCTCTCTCTCGCTTGCGCACTCTCTCTCTCGCTTGCGCACTCTGTCTCTCTATCGCTTGCACTCTCGCTCTCTCTCGCTTGCGCGCTCTCTCTCGCTTGCGCACTCTCTCTCTCGCTTGCACACTCTCTCGCTTGCGCACTCTCTCTCTCGCTTGTGCGCTCTCTCTCTCGCTTGCGCGCTTAGCTCCCACTCTAGCTCTCTCGCTCTGTCATTTGCACTCCCGCTCTCTCTATCTCTCGCTCTGTCGGTGTCTTCTCTCCCTTTTGTCTCAAAAGAAAAGGGCTCCCCACAGTGATCGGCAGTTCCGAACCGGAGTCCCAGTTGCCAGGCCAGACCAGCGAACGGCAATGATTGATCAAGCGCACAGCTTGATCCCACATGCAGGAGCAACCCACCCCGACACCCCAGCTCCCCACCGACCCCGAGCAATCACTTCAGAGATGAAGGTTGGCCTCGGGAAGACAGAGAGGAACCCGAGCCCTGAACGAAGCGGGAAAGACAGGAATAGTAAAACAAGAGAGAGAGAGAGAGAGAGAGAGAGGGAGAGGGAGAGACAGAGCCTGAGTGGTCAGTTTACATTTCAGAAATTCTCAAACAGCTCGAAGTTAAAGAGAAAGTCGCCTGAGACCAAATAGGGAAGAGTGACAACTGCTGCCAAGTATGAGCTGATCTCAGCCCCTGTTTCACCGCCAGCCTGCCCAGGAAGCTGATTTATATCGGATTCCCTGAGAATAATTCACTTTCCAACCTGGAGAGCACAGAAGCACCAAAAGTAGCAGGAGGCCCTTCACCCATCATGGCTCGTTTCCCAGCACGTTGTACTTAGTCCCATTCTCTATCGAGGGAGTGCTGCACTGTCGGAGGGTCAGTACTGAGGGAGTGCTGCACTGTCGGAGGGTCAGTACTGAGGGAGTGCTGCACTGTCAGAGGGTCAGTACTGAGGGAGTGCTGCACTGTCAGAGGGTCAGTACTGAGGGAATGCTGCACTGTCGGAGGGTCAGTACTGAGGGAGTGCTGCACTGTCGGAGGGTCAGTACTGAGGGAGTGCTGCACTTTTGGAGGGTCAGTACTGAGGGAGTGCTGCACTGTCAGAGGGTCAGTACTGAGGGAGTGCTGCACTGTCGGAGGGTCAGTACTGAGGGAGTGCTGCACTGTCGGAGGGTCAGTACTGAGGGAGTGCTGCACTGTCGGAGGGTCAGTACTGAGGGAGTGCTGCACTGTCAGAGGGTCAGTACTGAGGGAGTGCTGCACTGTCAGAGGTTCAGTACTGAGGGAGTGCCGCACTGTCAGAGGGTCAGTACTGAGGGAGTGCCGCACTGTCAGAGGGTCAGTACTGAGGGAGTGCCGCACTGTCAGAGGGTCAGTACTGAGGGAGTGCCGCACTGTCAGAGGGTCAGCACTGAGGGAGTGCCGCACTGTCAGAGGTTCAGTACTGAGGGAGTGCCGCACTGTCAGAGGGTCAGTACTGAGGGAGTGCCGCACTGTCAGAGGGTCAGTACTGAGGGAGTGCCGCACTGTCAGAGGGTCAATACTGAGGGCGTGCCGAACATTTTGGGAGTGTCATTGAACCCAGGTCCCCTGGGGCCTGCCCCCTCAAGTCGGTGTAAAGAGTCCCACGTCCCGTATTGGCAGAAGAGCGGGTGGGACATTAACCCGGGGCCCTGGAGCCACTGTTTACCCCTCGAGCAGCAGTGCTCGGAGTGACGAAATGAGCAGTCACTTCAAAGCTAGGCCACATTTCACAGCCGCTGTCTCTACCGGTGGTTAGAGAAAGTGTAAGTGGGTGTGCCTCTACACTGAAGGCGTTGTCACTTATACAACACTGTAAAGGTCAAAATAAATGCTGGATCATGCAGACATTTCCGGTAAATTCCAACTCATGGAGGAATCACTCCGGAGCGTTCCTGGAGTGACCGGGTTCAGTTCCAGGCCCCGCGCCTCAGGGAGGATATCTCGGCCTTCGAGGGGGGGTGGGCAAGGGAGGGGGGCGGGTGTGTGTTGGGGGGGGGGTGGTGTCGGGGGCGTGGTGTGGGTTGTGGGGGGGTGGGTGCACAGCGCAGATTCACCAGAAAGGTGCCGGGGCTGGGGTGGTGGTGGGTGCTGAAGGGGTTAAATTCAGTCCGTCGGATGGAGCGCTCCGAGTCGGGAGTCCCTGGATTCGAGCCACAAGCTCCTCCGGAGGCTTCAGCTGGTAATGCAGGCCGACCCTGTCGGTGCAGCACTGTCGGAGGCGCCGCCTGTCAGGCAAAATGGCGGCCGTATGCCCCTCCACAGCCTGTCCCCTCAGGTGGGTGTAAAAGATCCCACGGCCACTAGTGGAGGAAGTGTGGGGTGGAGGGGGGGGAGGGGGGCAGTGGGGAGGGAGTTCTCCAGCCGCGCCCCCCCACCCCCACCC